>WBMZ01012755.1:0-237542 GCA_013400975.1 Atrichornis clamosus
CGGGCGCGCTGCCCCGGACGCCGCCGCCACCCGCGGGCGCCCATGGAAGAGCGGGGCGAGCGCTGTCCCCCGGCTCCGCGCCCCGGCGGTGAGTGACGCGCGGGTTCCTCGGAGGGGATCGGCGCTGCGCTCGGCGGCGCGGGAAGTTTGGGGTGGACGCCGGTGCCGGCGGTCGTGGGTGAGCTCTGCCGCCGCCCGGGGTCCGCTGGCGCTGCCGCCCAGCGCTGCCGCCCGCCCGGCACCTGCGGTGCGCGGGTGGGAGCCCCGCGGCCGCGGGAGGCGAGCGCCGCTGCGGGGCTGAGGGGCGTCCGCCCGCCGGGCGATACCTGAGAGCCGTCCCCAGCCCCGGGAGGGACGCGCGGCGCTGCCCCAGCCAGCCCGACTCACGCAGTCGGGGTCCGGGAGGCAACGCTGTCGGGGGGATAGGAAAGAAAGGAGGGGGGGAAAAAAGCAAAGTGGTCGGCAGCACCTGAGCAGGTGCGGCCCCTTGACACTTTCTTCACCTTTTTTTCCCTTGTGGCTAAATGACAAGCACACGTAAGGGCAGAGTGGTAGGGCTGTGGAAGCAGAGTGTCAGGGTGCGGGGTTCCTACCTGACAGGAGAACACTTGCAGAAGCTCCGCGGAGCATCTTTGATACATTCCCTCGCTAAATGCCGGAGCCGGCTGGATACAGTGTGCTGAACTGGAACCTGGCAAGCTACATAGGGCTGGAGGGCGCAGTGGTCTTTGGGGATTGGTCGGAGGGCAAAAAGCCTTAATTCGAGCTCATTTCTGTTTTGAAGGACTGGCACCCTAGAGTAGTACAGCGAAGGCTTGGTTACTGCAGTTCTCGGTGTGCTTTCCAAGGATAAAGGTGTGTGCAGTTCAAATCTTTTGGGAGTAAAAAGATGCTGAGACGGGTGGGTGGCAGCCCCCAGGTGGAAGAGTTCGGGTTTAGTCTTGTCTTCTAGCTAGACATTCAAAAGATCAGGAAGGGGCATACAGCTAAGTACAGGCAGTTCAATCACCTCAGTTGACTGGTAATTAAGGTATGTGATATTCTTCCTCTCTGTGTTAGTGCAGTATGTTGAGGGCTTTCCCTGTTTCAGGACTGTTCCTCTTTGGATACTGGGGTAAAAAAAAAAAATCTGTGAAGTTCTAGGAATATCATGTTGAATGGCATGGGGATAGAATGTCTGCAGGGAGCATCTTTCTGGCACGAGAGATCCATGCAGTGCCCACTCCCACTGAGAGCCTCTGCAGTACATATGGCAAATGAAACATAGTAGAACAGGTTCAGCTTGGTGAATGCCTATGTATTGTCTGGCTATCAAACTTAATTTGTAAGTATAAACATAACAACTGTTACAATTTACATCTGCCAGCATTTCTTGCACTCTCAAACAAGTGCATTTCCCACATTGCTCAGAAATGATCACCTCTCAGTAAGAGCACAGTCACTGACAGCAACTTTAGCTGTCTCTTGCACATCCACCCTTTCAGTATTCACCCCGGTTTTTTCTCCTTTTTCAAAAATGGAGAAGTTTTTGGTATTACATAGCCAAACAAAACCTCTGGTAGGTCAGCAGCAAGATTGTGCATCTGAAGCAAAGGCAGCTATTGCAGTGGAGAGACACCAGTTTGACAGAGCAAATTCCAACCTCAGGATTGCCAGATTCCCGTGTATGTCCCTCCCCTTGTTAGGATACTACATTGGTTATTCTGAATAAGCCTTATGCTTACACAGAAATTACAGAAAAACAGAGTGAGTGGAAAACAGTTTTCCAATATACGCATGTATGTATAGATACATACAACTCTTCTGCTTTTCATTAGAGGAAACCAAAAACATTTTTATCAGTCTGACTAGCCTGGGATCTCTCCTTTCCCTCATTTAGAAATGCCACACAGAGCTCATAAAGATGTCCACGCTGGTGGATTTCCATGAAAAGTTTTGATAATGAGAAAAAGAAAACTGTAATATGCCAAAGCAGACCAAGATGGGAGATCCTGCTGGATCATCTCACTTGTCACTCCAGAACAGGAGGGTTCCCTCCAGGTCACCATGTAGTGCTTTGCTTAGTAAATTGATTGGTTTAGCTGAGTCTAATACAGTGATGACCTCACCAGTACGCACCCTGCTCCAGTGTTATTCTGAAAGCAGGAGGGTGAAAGACACAGAAATCTACTTGGAATATGAACTGAAATATTATTTGGAGGTTTGGGGTGGATTTTTTTTTTGTTTTTTTATTGTTTTAAATATCTTATTGGTATTTGAAACAGGGCCCACAGCTACAGAGTGGTAAGAAATTGCTTGGCAGAGGAAATGAGAATGGGATTGCTTAGTCTGCTGTGTTCCCTATTTTAATACATCCGGTTAAGGTGAGCCTTTGTACAGAAGGAGAGCAAGACAGGACAGAGCCAACCTTTCACACAGGTTGTTTTCTTGGAGACAGCTTTGATGAATTAGGAAGCAACTCCATTAACTGTGCCATAGATTTCTGCTTCCTAATTAGAATATGACCCATTTAGCTTGGAAAGTGGGGTGGGGAGTAATTTCTGGATTTTGAATTGAGCACTTGGGTTTATGGGGGGATAGAGAAGGCAGTGGTACAGTGTACCCTCTTTATGAAAAAAATTGAATCCTGACAGGTATTTAAAAAATTGCAAGAAGGTAGTAAGGGGATTCCATATTAGCATTCAGTAGAAAAATTTCTGTGCATCCTGAGCTTTTCAAGTTTATTTTTATTCTGGTCCCATTTTTTTTTTTTTTACCTGCATGAGGTTCTCTGAAATCTAAGGTATTTTCTCTTCTAGAAATTTTTATGATCTCTGAGCATGAAAGACTGAAATGATCCCTTCTGACCTTAAGAAAAAGAGTGCATGTTATATATAACCACAGTCTATTATAAATTTGCTGCCTTACTGCTCACACTGGAGCTGAACTCCTTCTTTAGAAGTCATGAACTAGTGGCCTATCTAATTTGCATAAACTGTATTTATCACAGCAGGTGCAGAAATACAGCAGATTTCAGCCAAAAATACTTCCTACCAAGTCAACATTTCTCAGCTTGTGAAGTTCCCCTTCTCAAAATTTAGAGACTTTTTAAAGTGTACTTCTGAAGTCTTGGGGCTGATAGACAATATATCATTTTAACAGCACTGAAATTATGATTACATTTGTTAACATGCTGACTATAAAAGTTAAAGCCATGGTTTAAACTGTATTCATTGTGCAGCACTTTTATTATAATTTGGGAAATGTACCTAGACCATATCATCTAGGCACTGTAAGACATGTTCGTACAGTTACCTATGGTTTCAAATCACCTCTTATTGTACAAATGGCTTTTTTAATATATCGTGAGGTGATCAATACTTTATGTTCCTAGATATCTAAGCCTTCAGTAGTATGCAGTTCTGTTTAATTTATTAGACTTGGCTCTGTAGCACTCACTAATGTAGACAAGTACCTGTAGGTAATTACTGAAAACTAGAATTCGAGTATTTCATGGACACCTGTTGTTTAAAACTTTTGTTAAAATGTGATTAAAAAACACATGTGTATGGGGAGCATTTCTTCATGAAGAGGGCATTGTGAGAGGTTCATAGATGAAAATAGCAAAAAGCAGAATATATTTCCAAGAAAAAACATGTTTCATAAATTGAATTAATTTTTTTTAAAATAATTGTTCTTTTTCCTGTCCTGCTCTTGGCTGAGCTTTAAGTCATAGCTGTACTGGGAAGTTTTATGTTATCAGGATACAAAGTGGCACTTGAGCTCATATAAACAAATAAGGAATATATCTGATGGTGGACACAGTCTATCCTTAGAGGATAGGAATATACTGTTCATATAAATAGTTCTTGAAGAATTTCAAGTACACCACAATTGCTCTAGTTCAGGTTTTTTTAACACATCACTAATACAAGTGTTCAGAACACTGACTCTCTATCAGTTTAGAAAGTTGGCTATCTCAGTTAGAGGATTTTTTTTTTTCCCAGTGGAAGAAGCCAGCATAGCAAATGTGTGGGTTGTACTGCACAGCTGGGTTTAAGCAGCAATGTTAGTCTTATCTTTTGCAGTACTGAATGCCCGAATATGTGCAAGGGAAAATACGTTCCACAAACTGTCCTGAGGTTCTATCACATCTACAAGACTAAATATACTTTATAAGAATAGAATGTCTCACTCAGATTTTCAGCTCTTATCTCCCTCTACAGACAAACTTTAGCAACTGAACTATGGTTCTCATTCAGTCCAGACTCTGTTATTTTTTAGATGCCTGGGCAGAGATCTCTCCAGTGAAGGGATTCAGTTCTGCAGGGAGAGAAAGTGAGGACATCTGAAACCTAACCTGTTTGTCCAGTCCCTAAAGAACCAGGAAAACACAACTTCTCTTTAATGAAGGTGAAGTCACCTGCATGCTTATGAAAAGGATGCAGTCTTACCTCTCCTGGTTGCTGTCCTGGTAGTAGCTGTGCCCCGTGAGCTCTGCTAAACGACTCAATGTGTTGCTGTGGGCTTTTTTGTGTAGTATGTCCACGTCAAATCTGCCAGAAGACTCTGCCTGGTGCCTACTGACTACCCTACAGACACTCCTTATGTTTCCTCCTACCCACTTGGTCAGCTAACTCAAAGGTTCTTTGGGAAGTTCAGAGCTAAATCTAACTCCATCCTATTCCCAGCAAAAATGAAGTTGTCAGTCCAGAAAAAAACTATGCTGTTAATGCCTATTAAACTAAGAAGTGTGTATAATTTCTAGGTAGTTTAGGCAATGTCATTGAGTGATGATAAACATACTGAAGCATTAATATATCTTTGTAAATTGGTAAGAAATAGTAAGAAATCATAAAATAGTGACACACATTTCAAAGAGCACTGTAACATGCTCAAAAGTCAATGACATGGGGCAGTTGAGGCCTTCATACTACATTTACTGATGAGCATTTCTATTTTCAACTGTTACTATTGAAGAGGTTTTAACCATAAAGTCCACACTGAATCTTGTTGAATAAACAGGATGGCACATTCTTCTAATTAATTGGAGAAAGCTGAAGAAAAGATTAAGCAAAAGCAATCAGACTTTTTGAAAAGTCTTGGTATAATCTTCAAAGCACCATTTAACATAAACTGTTTCTTTTACAACCTGCTCGTTTACTTGTAGCAAATACAATAGTAATGACTGTCAGTTAAATTTTTTTGTGCTAATCTGGAATACAAAATCATTGAGTGAAGTCATGTATGCTCTGCATGACTTGTGGATGCAGTGAAGAGAATTCTTAAAGCAGAAAAGTAACTTGGGAGAGTGGCTGCTATAAACTCCTCAGTGCATGCTTATTGTTGTTGGAAGAGTTTTTCAGACCCACAAATTATAAAACTATGGTATATATGTTTGCATCATTTTATATAAACCACTCTAATTCTAGACCCCAAAACACAGATCAACCTAAAGCATTAAAGAGGACTAAGAGATACAAGCTGAATGACAACCAATTTATTGCTTTATTCCTGAAGACCACTTTTCCCACACAGCATGCATTTTATGCTGAATTTAGAGGCACAGTCATGTCCATTGTGTTGCATTAGTCTAACACAACAAAATAATTGATCCAGATATCAGGCCTATATAGTTTGAGAGAAACAAAAGGAAATGGAAAGAAAAGGCAGACAAAGCTTTTTTGCTTGCAAACAAAACAACAATAGCATGTAGGTACTCTGAATGGCATAATTACTGATATGGTTCATGGGGAGTGCATAAAATAAATGCTACAGATACTCTAGCAGTGTTCTGCAGTGGAAGATGTGCCCCAGCAAATAGCTGGGGAGGAAAAATGAAGTTCTGTGTGTCTGAAACAGAAGATATTCCCATGTTATTCTAAGGTTTCATGTTGAAACAGAAAACGGTTGCTTTTCTTTATTTAGGAAAAGCTATCCCCTGAAAAAGTGTTTAAGAATGGGAAGACACTGAGGCAGCTCCACTGAGGCTCAAACACCTGTGTGAGGTGAGGCCCCTGGTACCACACTGTAATATCCCAAAAATCTGATTTCAGAGGTGGCAGCCAAAACAATAGTTGAGCTAGAGAGAAGAGATACTTTGCTGTGTCTTTTTCTCAAAAGTTCCTGTGCTGTACTCAGCCACAGAAAGGCTTGAATAAAAAAGTTGGCAACTGAGTAGTATGTAAACTAGGAATTACGAATTAACAGTCTTGATGAATTGATATATATAGTTCATTTAACAAAAAAAGGAAAAAGAAAACAACAAAAAACCTGCCCCAAAACAACAAAAAAACCCCCCAACAAAACAAAAAGTAATCCCAACCCAGCAGTGTGTTGTCACTATCTGAGACAAGCAGCTAAAATTTAATCTTTCCAGACAGTCTGTCAGAAGTTGGCTATTAGCACAGCACATTCCAGTCTGACTATTAAGAAATAAGGGTTTGTACCATTAGGCTTTAACTTCACTCCTTTCAATACAGTTCAACCTGTTCCTCTCTGGAATCCTATTATGCTTTTCCAATAAGGTGTTAAGACAACAACTCAGGCTTGCTATTTATGGAGCCAGTGACTTAAAATATACTCTGAAGTAAGTAGCTATTCCTTTAATCTGTGACCTTAAAATTCAGCAAGAGTTGATGTTTTGTTGTTCTTATGTACGGAGCTGCCCATCAGTCACTGATCCAGTCTGGCTGGTGCTTTATCCTTTGCTGCTGTTGCTGCTGAATGTGGTGGCAGCATAGCTCAGTGGGGACATCCACCATTAATTTACCTGTATCGAATTTTCTGTCACCCAGTGTCTCCCCCCATCAACACCCATCATGTGGGGCTGTTAAGAGTATTTCGTGTTAAAACTGAAGTAGATTAAGCTGAGAATGATTAAAATGAATGGTGAGGACAGGGAAAGAGAGCAAAGACTAATGATAACAGATAAAATGGAACTCTTTCAGCCAGAGAAAACAGTGGAAAAAAACAAATTCCTCTGCGAAGTTGTCTCACATCAGACATCACAGAACAGTCCAGGGCATGATCTGCCCGAGACAGGATATGCCCACAAGCTCCAAGCCTGTGGGCATACAGGGAGGCACTATTATCTTCACATCTATCATGACACTTTGCTTCCCACTCTTTCCAGCCTTGATTTCTGCTTCCTAACAATATTGCTGCCTTGTAGCCCTTTAAAAATGGAAAAAGGGAAAGCGCCGAAGTGATAATCAGTAGAAAACGTCAGGAAGCAGACCTGCTCCATTCAGGGTGGAGTCATGACCTCTGTAAATGCAAAGCTATCAAACAGAACTTTAAATCACTTAGAAACACATCATTAGTCCTTGTTGCACTAGGACTTCGCTTATTGTGGAAAAGTCATTAGTTTCTTTTCAGATTCTCTGGAGAATTTCCAAAACCTAACCCTTGCATTTCCTCAGGTTGTTCGCATGTAATTTCATATTTCTGCCCTTGTTAGCTGGCACAGTATGTGCTGTTCCAAGCTTAAATTCATAATTACAGTAACCTACTAAGGCAAAGCAGTCAGGTGCTCAGCCATCATGGCTTCTACTTCTAAGTGGAGTTAGACCGTACCAAAGGCCACACCAGCCCTTCACTGAGGGTGTAAAGTCTTTGGAAGGCATTTTGATTCAGGGAGCCCGCGTACACAGCCTGCTTATAATGTAACAGTCTAACAGCTATACAATGTGCGAGACCCTTACAATTTCACTTCAAACATTGCATTAAAATACCCTGACCTTTAAAGGGTGTTCAGTGGTGGTATTTAGTAGTCTTTTTATAAAGTCTAAAGTTAGTTCTTTACATCACAGCAGCTTGCTGGCTAGCTCTTGAAATGACCTTCAGAAGTGTCCATTGTGTGTTTTCTTTCCTGAGTATCAGGACTGGAACCACAGGTCTTTTAGTGTTTTGTTGATTCAGTCATACTGTAGTCTGTGGTTTCATTCGCTTTCCTTTTTGCAGGGCCAGCGTGCATGCCACCTATTTTATCCTTAGAAACAGTAAGCACAAAGCAAAAATTGACTTTACTTAAAAATGACACAAAAATTCAGCTTTTCCTTGGTCTGCTATTTACCCAGAGCTCTTCCTAACTTCCTCCTAGGGGAATGTTGCCTTTTCATGTTGGACAGCTCTACCTGTATAGCAGAAGCCTTTTTCCCAAGAGGCTTGACTCCTAAGGTTGCTGTCACATGGTTCTTTGGGAGGCGGTAATTCTCAGACATTCTACAAGACCCTCAGCTTTTAGGAATGCTCTTTTGGTCCAGTCCATACCTTTTCCTTTTTAGGTTTTGTTTCTAAGACAAACCTATTCTTGTACATTGAAAAAACAATTCTCTTGTGATTGTGGTTCAACTCCAAGGAAATCGGATTTTAAAAAATAATAACTAATAATACTCTGGGTGCAAATGAAAGATTCATAACATTCATGTCTCCTGATGACTGAAAATAATTGTCTTATGGCATTATTGCATATGCCTGTCTTTTAAAACATTTAATTACACCAACTTATCTATGAGCCTAGAGTTGGGAAAGCTAAAAAAGTTTGTTCAGTTATGAAAAGCAAAAGATATTTGCACTGTGGCTTTAGTAGTGGTGTGTCTGAATATAAGATAATGTGCTTTCTCTTTTTTCTTTTCCCTCTTTCAGCGAAGTTTCTGCTTGAGAAATACGTGTTCACTCAGCAAAACAAAAACAACTTTTAAGGGTTGTTTTCGGTGGAAATCACTCTATGCCCTATTACCCGCTTGACTGAGATCAGACTAAGAACTTCTGTCATGGCAGCTTTTCTGCTGGGAGCTGTGTTGCTCATTGTTCAACCTCAGATAGTGCCTTCCAGACCAGCTATAAATTCAAATGCTGAGACTTCTTCTCAGCCTGTTCAGAGAGAGCTTTTAAAGAAAACATCTCAGAAAAATGACTTCAAAGAAAGCATTCATTCTAATGGATCGTGTCAGCAGCTGCCACAGACTATTATTATTGGAGTGAGAAAAGGTGGAACAAGAGCTTTGTTAGAGATGTTGAGTCTCCATCCAGATATTGCAGCAGCAGAAAGTGAAGTTCACTTCTTTGACTGGGAAGATCATTACAGGAATGGATTGCAGTGGTATATTAATCAAATGCCATTCTCTTATCCCCATCAGATCACCGTGGAAAAAACTCCAGCATATTTCACATCACCTAAAGTGCCTGAAAGAGTTTATAACATGAACCAATCAATGAGACTACTCCTTATTTTAAGAGACCCAAGTGAGAGAGTACTATCAGATTACACCCAAGTGTTCTACAATCACATGCAGAAGCACAAGCCGTACCCATCCATTGAACAATTCCTGATTAAAGATGGTGAACTCAATGTGGACTACAAGGCAATAAACAGAAGCTTATACTACATTCACATGCAGAACTGGCTGAAGTATTTTCCTCTTGATCATATGCACATTGTAGATGGGGATAAACTAATCAAAGATCCCTTTCCAGAAATAGAAAAGGTAGAGAGATTTTTGAAGATATCACCACAGATAAATGCTTCAAACTTTTATTTCAATAAAACTAAGGGATTCTACTGCCTAAGGGACAGTGGTAGAGAGCGCTGTTTACACGAGTCCAAAGGACGAGCGCACCCACAAGTTGACACCCGGTTACTGGAGAAGCTGCAGGAATATTTCCATGAACCCAACAAGAAGTTTTTTGAGCTTGTGGGCAGAACATTTGACTGGCACACATTTGTGGCAAGTTAGTGGTAAGCTTCAGAACCTATGTTCCAGTGTACAGTTAGAAAATTTTAAAAGGGCATTTAAGCTATTATTTATTTGTAAAATCCATAAATACTTCTGTACAGTATTAGATTCACAATTGCCATATATACTAGTTATATTTTTCTACTTGTTAAATTTGAAAGCATTTTGTATTGTTTTTCATGGTTGTTAACATTGTGTATGATGTGTCTATATGAAGAAACTAAATTATTTCATTGCGGAAGGTGCTCTCTTGAGAATGTGTTGTCTTTTTAATAAATAAGAAATTCATTTCAACAGAACCTTTCTGAATTATTTGAATACTTTGGCCTTCCTGGACTATTTCCTCTAATTGTTAACGAATATGTTACATTTTACCTTTCCATTTTTCTTGGTTTAAAGTGTGGATTTATAATTTCTTTTTCATTTGAAAATATTGTTGTAGTTAACAAATTGTTCCATCCTGCTTTAAAAATTATTTCCTGTCAAAGTGGTGGTACTTACACATATTGGGAAATGCACACCCAAAGGACAATGGAAGTCTCTGTGTAATATGTTATATTAACTGCTATACTTACCTTCATATTTACTGTCATAACAAGCGCTCCTCAATTCTTTGGCAGCACAGTGCAGGTTTCATGGCAGATTTTTAAAGATTCTGTGGGGACCAGCTCATAAAATCCAGAGTTAGCTGCAGAAATATGGTCGACCTGAAAACTTCTTACAGTCTCTGAATGTATCTGTACTTTATAGAGAGGTAGGGTTGAGAGAATTTAAGCAATATAGAGACTTTTTCAAGGCTGCTTTTGACTGTTCCTACATTTTATAGCACATTTATGCTTTACCTTCACTGAAAATGAACACTTACACCAGAAAAATTAGATGGTCTGCATTTCAGGAAGCAGCAGCTTCATCCATATAAATATTACCACATTTTTACCCCATTTAAGGCTGTTTTCTATGAGTTTTCAGTCGCTTCATGGAACTGAAAATTGCCTATGGACTACTGATTGTTTATTCTCCTTCCAAGAACCATGATGCCAGGTCTTGATTAGATGTGTGTTGTGGGATTAACTCAAATTTCAGGAATTTTCCTTGTATTCTATCTGCTAAAAATAGGAGTTAGGTGTTAGTACATCGGTAGAAATTGCAGCTGTCCTTATCTACAATGGTTATGATGTCTTGTTAACCATCAGTTTCTGGAATTAGAGTTAATCCTGTTTCCACACAAGGCTTCCTACAGTAATTTCATTCCAAGTTCCTGATTTTCATTTTATGATCTTGAGTTTAGTTGTCAAATGTGCAGTGGCAACTGAGTAAATGAGTAAATTTGAACTTGTAGCTGATTGTTACAATCCTTTATAAAATTAAAATGTAGATTCATGAATTTTTTTCTGGCGAGCTCGTGCAAACTTGGGCACTATGACAAGGTGTCGTCTGGATGCAAATATCCCATATTATGCCTCTTGCATGAACATTTGCAGATGCTGCCCCTCTCTCTCCCAGTCCTTGTGCACCTGCCCAAGCTGTATTCAGCCTCAGAGAGGTTGGTGGTGTTTTATAAAGCCTAAAATGAAATGGTATTGTACTCAATAAAATATTTTCTGAATTGCATTTTTTCTTTCTCTTTCATTCTTCAGTTTCTAGTTTGGAAGACCAGAATTTAGGATTCAACTTCAGTTTAGATTTCAGTTAAATGTTACTTGAGAGCTTAGCTGTAGCCTAGTGGACTGATCTGAAAGCACTTGTTTACTACTGGATTGTGCCTGAATGATCCACTGCTGACCCAGAATATGCAACAAGGAGGGAAAGTTTCTGGTGGCAGTAATGTCAAATCTTACATGAGGCAGATGCTAAAAATAACATAATTATGGTACCATCGTGTTCCTATTAAAGTTTTAGAAAACAGAAATTCAGGGGATTTTGTGTAAGGTGAAGCAGTATTTTTTTTTACACTTATTATCCCACTTCCTTGGTAATGTGATCTCTGTAGGAGCCAGCTGGACCAAAGAGATTTTGGCCCAGACAAAAGGGTTCTCCCCTTAGTATAGTCCTGCCTTCGTTAGTGCCTCCCTACAGTCTCAGACTAAACTCACCAAAGTTACCAACTTTTCACTGAGAAAGGAAAAATACTCCCTGTCGCTGTTGAGCCACTGGCAGAGCGAAAGAACCAGACGAGTGCGGGTGAGGCAGGAAATCTGAATTTATTATTTAATTCTAAAACTTATATAGACTTTCCAAAGGTCGTCCGGATTGGGTCAGTTCATAACCTCCCCCTAGGCCGATAGGCCAGGTAGAATGTCCATCTTTCCAGAGACAGTTTTCAATAACATCCAAGCTTTTATCTCTATTTACAAAACATAGAAGGAAGAAGAGAAAAGTTCCCGTGGGAAAGGTCTGTGTTACCACAACTCCCAGCATGTGACCAGGAACCAGAGGACTACACCGGACTACACCAGGACAGGGTTGCAACAAGTCCACCTGCAGCAGGTCGAACAGGGCAGTGTAGGGCATCGGTGTTGAACTGTGTCTGTGCAATATTGACTGCTGATGTTGGTACTGGGGATACTTTCAGTGTGGAGTGCACTTGATGCCAGTATTTTACCTGTCACTAAGCAGGACACATGCATTCATTTCCCCCCACCAAATATGGCTTGTCTTTATAGGAAGAGAAGTAGAGCATGAACCATTAGGTCACTATTACTGCTTTAGTGCCAGGACCTCATGGGGTGTTGTCTGGAGGATCCAGAGGTGAATGACCTCTTCAGGGGGACATTCTGATGCAGAAATTCACATGATTCATGCCCTAGACCCCAAGTTCAAAGGGGCCCAGAGAAAGTATATCATAACAAGTGCTTACACCTTGTGCAGGAATGACATGATTGTACAATACCTTATCCTGGAGGCTGCATGGCTGGCTGTGTGTTAGCTATGATGGTGATGGACAATAAATCACACCCACACTAATAATCATGGTAATATTAACGTGCCATAGATGCCTGAAATTTGAGAGTTGCACTTGTCAAAACTATTCCAAGTGTGAATGTTCAGTATAATAAGAGAAACATTCATTTTTCACACATTCATTACTGTACTTAAATATATTTGCTAGGCTATTTCTAAATAAGTTCTAGACAATAACAAAAGCCATCAGAAGAAAGTGAAGAGAGAATGAAAGAAGGAGGCTGAAGCACATTCCATTTGGGACTCTAGAAAAATTAGTAATGAGCTTTGAAGGCATGCCATATCTATTCATAAAAGAAAAAAACTCTATAATACCTTTGCAGTGTTATGCAATACAGATATTTATATCTGTAAAACTCTACTAGTTCAGGTTTAAAGTTCAACCACTTGGGTGTTGCTCCAGAGGCATGTTTCCTCAGGGCAGCTAGCCAAGTCTGTGATCACTCTTGCAAACATAAAATAAATACAAAACTTTATGAGAATTCAATGTCCAACTCAAAGCCTGGCACTCCCCTTGGGTACAAGAAGAAATGCCAACCAAATAATTATTCAGGGTGGCACCGTAAGACTAAGTCTTACCCTTTGCGTCACAACACAGATTAGTGTGAGACTGAAAGCCTCACTCTTGTACCTGCAGAGGACAAAGGTTAAACTATAATGACTATCACAGGAACATTGTTGGAAGATTATGGAAAGGGAAAAAAATACCAAAGCTATTACCTCGTCAAGAATACTGCTACATGTAGTGTTGATGCTGTATGATCTTGTTACATGTGCTTTGCTATTCCTTGTATATTTTTCATGCTGTTACAGGTGAAGAAACATCTACTGTGCTTGAATAAATCAACATTTCTTTGGAACACACCAGAAAAAAATCTGTCCATTTTTAAATCTCATTACATTCATTGGTTAGTGTGTGAAACTTACCATCACAGAATATTTTAGATGAACACTTTGTTAGCTTGGTTCTCTAAGCTGATCTGTTTATGTTTCCTTGTCTACTGCCATTTTCATAGCCAGCTTGTGCAGAAAGCCAGGATTCTCATTCCCTGTTGCCATCCACACAGATTTCAAATGCCTAAAGAGAAATAAGATGGGATATGGCATATTCATGTATCTTTCTTCTGCTTTATCTAGCATGGCTGACCAGATATTTAAGAAAGTTCACACATGTACTCCATAAGTAACAGGCTGTACATCAGAAGTACTTCTCAGAGGAATATTCCTTGTCCTTTCTCTTTTTCAAAGTCTGTGACTTGAAAGCCCTAATTTACCTCGCATTGGGAATGAAATTTTGCAGAAGTATATTAGTAGATGTTCTCTAATACAGGAACAAAAACATGAAAGTACAATAAGGGAAAAGCATTAAATTAAACTAAAATATGTCAACAAAATGTGCTCAACTTGGTGCTAGGTATATATCTACTGAAGTAGTTGGAAATATGTGCTCCTACAGCTGTAACAATATTTTCTTATTCTTAACTCAGTAACTTTTATTTATATCTCTCTGCCTTAATGCCCAGTTATGCTGAAAAGATTGTATGTTCATGCTAATTCCTTCATTTTCAAATGATTGAAAAATAGTGGAAGCCATTCAAATATGAGTGAAAAAAGCTTTTATTAATAATTTGCTTACAAAAGATAAATAAAATTGCATTTATATCTCCAAGAATTTTAGCAAAGGAGAACAGTACTCTCTTTTCCTGCAACAATACCATCCACAGTAAATTTTCTATTTAAATACCACAAAACAGTTGACGCAGTTCATAAGTTAATAGTGTAATAAACTCAACAGTGATGCTGCAGATTTTAAATGCCTTCTGGGAAATATAAAATATGCAAGTCAGGGTGGGGAGCAGCTGGATGCAGAGGAACATCTGGTCTCATAAGTCTGAGAACATTTTTTTTTAAATGCTAAGGAACATGAAATTTTTGTCTTCGAGATCACTTCGTGTTGTCTATGAAAACAAAGTCTTCAATTTACTTCCAATAATCCTATCATAATGGTATCATCTTTATAGTTGATATTGACATTTTTCTCTGCCAAGACACATTTTCAGAGCCAAACCCCAGATAGCAGGTGCATGAGGGATTCTTTTGTATATAAAAAAAAATTGTTATACAACTGACACATAGCTTCAATTACAAAGGCACATTGCCTTACACAAAGCAGTATTCTGAAATTAGTGGTGAAATTCTTCTTTTCTTAATTTGGATGAAGGTTACAGAAACAGGAACATTTATACATTCATAGAAGACAACAGAACATGCCCTCCCCTCCTTGGTTTCAATCAGTCAGCAGTATTTCAACAATAAAGATCAGGCCAGCTTCTAGGAACCAGTACAGTTCAGTCCAATAGCACTTATTTACAAAAGGAAGGGTTCTTGCAGTATTTCTTACACCAAACAGTTCCTGAAGTTTATGCAGTTCCTGTTTCCTCTCCTGTGTGCTACTGTATGGCATCTGTCCTATTATTATATTATCACTCTATAAGAAATAGGTCCATGATTTGATGGTGTTTTTATAGAATACTATTCAAATGAATGGGAAATCACAGATATATGGAGTTCAAAACATACTTTATGTATGTTTGCTCTGATAAAATAAAATTCCGCTTATTTGGTCTGTATCATTGTATTGCAGGAGGAGCAACATTCACACTGTCACATGTAAGTAGTTATCACATGATACGTGATATTTTATAAACAGAAATGTATACTCAAAGTAACATATCTTTCTTGTTGCTAGGGTAGTAACTACGTTATCAGTAATATTACGAGACTTTTACCCATAAGGCAAATGGTAGCAATATTTCTTTGGAAGTGACAGAAGCAGTCTGAGAACCATTCCCTTAATACATGAGGAACAGGGTCTTTGTTCCCTTTGTGGCCTTGTGTAAAGTACAAAGTGCAGGAATGCAGGTTATGTTCTATACTCAATTAACAACCATTTGCTGAAGTTTTGCTAAACCAAAGCTATCAAGAGTGTGCATGTTCTGGAAGAAAAGGGCTTGGAACTATACCAGGTCTTGTTTATTTTAATGTCTTCTCATTTTCCTGCTGAAACATACATGTTCCTGTGCAAGGGGAATTATGGAGGGGGAATAAAGGAGCCATGCTGCAGAAACAGAGCACCTACTCACTTTTACTGTCACGCTGGCTGGACCTCAGCTGGGCAGCTGCATGAATAGACAAGGATACTGGAAGTGGATCATAAGGGAACACTGGATACAGGAGAACATTTTAGCATAACCTCATATGTTCACCTCCTTACATATGATGAAAAAGCGCTCTGGGGAAAAACAGCTTCTTTCCCAGTTCTTGTCCGTGCCAGAGAAAAGGCATCCAAACCTATCTGAGTGCCAGTGGATTCCCATGCCTTAAGGCCTTTTTTACAAGTCAGTGCCGTATAATGCAATTAGAATTATTATTCACCTAAGTGTCTAATCTTCCCCTTTTTTTGTTTTTAAATTTGTACTAAGTTTTCCATCTGCTACAAATAAAAGGGTTTGATGAATAAATTATTTACAGCCTGCAGGAGGAGAAGAGTTCATATGAAACAGTTTGCAGACAGGAGACTTGCAAAAGAGGATATTTTCTCATAGAAAAAAGAGCATCTGTGGACCAGTTGCTTTCTTGCTGACTAAGCCAACTGGATATGATACTACTTTTGGCAGTTTCTTTATTCTTGTGTGGGCTTCAGTTATATGAATTCCATAAGATATTTATTATTGAATGTAGCTATACATTGAATATCATGCATATGATGGTTTATGATCTTGTCATTAGTTTTCTAAGTTAATTATTTAACATGAAATGATGTTAAAATCCTAGTGCCATTTTTTCATACTTCATAAACTTGAGTCATGTAATGCTTCGATATTCATAAACTGGAAAAAAAAAAGTAAAAGTTGAACTGCCTCTAATGCTCCTTTTTTGTGACTCACCAAAGAACTTTTTTTCTACAGCCTTATGCAAGAAAGTTAAATTTCAAGCATGGTTAGTAAAGGAAAGGATTTACTCTCCCTTACAAAGAGGGCTATGCATGAAAAATGGATTTTAGCTAGTGAATTAACTGTTCATGTCATTGAACAGAGATTGACAGCTCATGAAAGTGAAAAGGAAATCCTTTCTTGTTCTCAGAGCAAGGGTAACAAGGGTGTCAGAGCCTCTTGGGGACTTGCAGAGTACTGATATGTTCCCTCCACCTTAGCACAAGCATGAAGTTTTACTGCCTCTCATCTGTGACCAAAAGATGCCTTTTCCTCTCCTGTGCTCCCAAATACTGTCCTTGAATTGGTCTGTTTAGTTGTGAGTATACTGGAAATAACAATTTAAACATAAAGGAGAAAGTGGCTTAGTAGAATCAGCTCTCTACTCCACCTACATAACTGCTAGCCTTATAAACAGCTATGCTGAACCAGCTGGGAGGACAATGTGCCCAGTGCAGACAGAAGGAACACATTACACTGGTATTGCTGCTAAACTCTTCACTGCCTTATTCAGGAGACAGCTTTGTCATTGTTTCTACCAAGTGAAGGACCTCAGCTCTTTAAAATTGTATCAATTTATTTGGCATACAGGCCATTATCTCTTGTATTTGATTGTCTAGTAATAAATGCTTGCTGGGAATGATGCCCCTGAATTTCCTATTCCCCAAACCAGTAATTCAGAATGTGATTTCAGCAGATACAAGCCACGGTTGAACACTCAGAGATACTGCTTATTCTGGCCAAAGCTGGTCAGAGCTGTGCCAGAACAGGAGTGAATTCAGCTGAAAAGGAACCCAAACAAAACCTGTTTTTTCAGCTGCATCAGGTCCCTGGTTCAGGTTATCACACAGCTCTGCAAACAGAAGCATCTCTGAACAGACCTGAATGTGAGATAGCCTTTCTTTCCAACACTGCCACCAAAAATTAACCCATAAAACTACAGAAGTATTCAAGTACTACTGTACCTTGAGATATTCCTGCCTTTAGCTTTAACTGTCTTAGGAGTGGTACAACTTTTTGGGCAGTCATCCTGTTAATTGAATCAGGGAATCAATGCATCATTTCATACAGTTGCTTTAAAGCACTGATTATCCCAAGAAGACAAGAGAAGTGACATGCTGTGGCCATTGTGGAGGTTGATAGGAATTTTGATAGGGAACAGTTTATGGTGTGGCACCACAGCCCCTGTATGTGCATTTCAGCATGGCCTATCTTCACCCACTGCATCTTCTGCTTCAGACCAACCCGTGAACTGACAAATGATTTAGATAAAAGCATTTAAATTGTTTGAATGCACAGGGCTAATTTTCATCTCTGGTCTGATGGACATGATAGTGTTCAAACACTCTAGGTGAAGAGGAGGTGGGTGTAAACGGTCTCCAAACTTGTCTGTGAGGACAATGCAACAGTGGAAGTGCAGAATTCCCCACACCTCTCAAAATGTTCGTCTTTCAATGGATTCTGGTTTCCATTCAATTTTTGCTTTTCCATTCAATCTTCAATTTTTCATCTGTCTGACAACAAAGGGTAGAGGGTCTAAGATAATTGCTGATTTTGAAGTGGACACTTTTAGTTCCACCCTTAGTCAATTTCACAAGAGATCTGTGTCACCACTCTGTATTTATAATTGAATATGTAATGGGTGCAACCAACCAGAAAAAGAATTACCAAAAAAATCATTCCTGTTCTAAAAGGGTATACAATTATTGATCACTTTTAAACAGAATCCAAATAATTGGAAAATCCTTGTTCTAATTAGCAGGATTGTTATCTTGTTCTGCTCTCAGGTGCACTGATAAAACCTGGTGTCCTCCATAGAATCATCTGAGGAAAGGGAGACCATGCTATAGGTCCATGGACACAAACTATAGTGTTTTTAAAGGTGTCTAGAAATGCAGAAAGGTATACCTTAGGTATTTTCAAAAGCACTTCCGTAAAGTACCAGATTCTTTGCACAGGCTTGAACGCTGCAGCTCTGAGAGCCTCCTGAAGGCTTTGTGAATATTGTCACAGGGAAAGGGGCTCTACCTTCTGGGGGAAAAAAAACCACCCAACACAAAACCACAGATAGGCGAAAAACCAAAACCCAAAACAAAGAGTCCACAGCTGGCAAGAAAATGCTACCTTTTAAGTATCTACAAACTGAAGTGATGAAAATAAAATCTTCTCATCTTTAAAGACACCCAAACCCATTTCAGTTAAGTAGTATCATTTTTCTGTTTATACCGTCTCCAGTGATAAGTTCCCTGTATCTTAGCTAACCTTTTCTGAAGTCTTACTTTCTCCATAGGCAAAAGTTAAAAAGAACCAACCAGAGGACAAGGGAGACCTACCTCAGCTCTACTTTCTATGGAACAATTGCAAACTTATCACAGATATTTAACATTATAGCCAGTGAAATAATAGAAGAAATACAAATAATCAAATAAAATACACAAACATTAGACATGTATTAGACTTTTCCAGATGACAAACCAAACTCTCAAATTGTTTAAATTAACACAGTTCATTAAATGCTCACGCTTTGATATCATATCATACACTTTATATAATTGGAAATAAGAAGAAGAAAACCAAAATTATCTGTAGTTTTTCCATAATCCCTCTGCATGTCTGAAATGGTGCAAAGGACTTTATTAAGATGAAACTAAATTATTCCTTCCCTGGTTCCAGAAAAGGATACCAAGGTTATTTAGCTATTCTTCTTAAATGAGACAAACAGAATGAGAGAAAAAAAGTTTCTTTAAAATTCCAAGCAGAGTCGTGTAGAGCCAGATATCTCTCAAATAACAAGAAATTATGTAGAAATTAGCTAGAGTCAAAGTTTTCATGAAAATAATTCATGTCTCATAAAATCACCTCCATCCAAATAAGCACAATTCATTTTTTAGTTACTGCCTATCAATCCAATGCTTGCTATGTAAACTTGTCTTGCACAGACTTGATTTGTTCACACTTTTACAGAGTTAATTCAAAACCATGCCAGCTCTACATATTTTCCAGCAGGACAATCAATAATCTGCTAACTTGATATGTTGCTTTACAATTTATCTCAAAACAGACAATGAAGTTAAATGCAGCAGAAGGATGCAGACAGTCCCAGCAGTTATGGCTCTTTGACAGTGTATTCTGCAGCTCAGACTAAAGATTTATGGTGGATCCAGCTATTTTTCTTTTATATCCCTAGAAAATTCTACTAAATTACCCATATTTTGACACCTGTAACTCAAGTATAAGGGATAGAATGAAAACAGATTTTTCTTCTGGCTTTCTTGGAGCTTGTCTAGCAGTAAAGAAGTTAACAGGCTTCTTTGCCTTTTCTAGTATATTTAGTGAATGCCTCAGGAAAAGGAAATGCCAGTTTCCTTCTCTCCATTTCATATTTCAAAACCGAACAAGAAGAATATCCACAAGCTGTTACCGAGGCCAATGCCCACTTGCTCATGCAATAAAGATAAGCTGACAAGATAAAGTAGACAAGTGCAGATTGGTTTATGAGACGTGGACTATAAGGACAGTCATCATTCCTTTGAAAGGCCCCTATCAATCATCTCCTAACAATTTATTAGCCTGCACAGACAATCAAGAAAAAGCTATGCCATCCAGTCTGAGTGTCCAGGCTAAAATGTTGGTTTGAAAAGCAGAAGAAGACACAGCCACTGTCCTTTATTGAATGGAACTTGTCTGAGGGATCGTGCTGATCTAGTAAGAGAAGTCTCTCACACAATGGTGAGAAAAAACTTTCATAAACTTCAAAGCAAGGCCATGACTATGCTAGGATGTCAGCTGTAATTTAGATTAGAGGTCAGAGAAATGTGGAGTTGCTAAGCATTTTTGTTCTTTTTTTAAAATTTATTATGTAATTCATATACATGTTCATGGAAGAAAGACAACCAGCTTTGCCTATAACATACCCAGAGAAATACTGTAGAATCTCTGTTTTCACTCAATTTGGTTTAGATCAAGTGGCGTCCTCAAAAGAGCACATGATGTTACCATCAAATGTAGGTTAGCTCAAGGGGAAAAGGTAAAAGCACAAACTTCAGAACTGACCATCAGTAGCTATCCCACAACAAACTGACATTTTAATTCATTTTTTTTCTTGAGATGGCTTTATTGATTGCATACCTCAATAGAGGTTTTGTCTCAAAATCATGGGAATACACTCTTAGTGAGACATGGTGGTATTTGTACTGAGTGTGTGCTAAGGTCACTTGTCTTGATTGTCATCCCGGAAAAAAAAAGATTCATGAAAGAAAATGTAGCTTTAGGTGAACCTTGGTGTCACTGAAAAAGGGCTATATTGCACTACTTGGCAGAAATCATGAAAAGGGGAAGAAAATAGCAAGTAGGAAGAAAAAGGTGCTACAGCAATGAGGTGAATGGCTATTAGATTTACAGATTTAGCTAAATTAAACTAAATATAGGAGTACATTATTTTCTAGTAAAGACAACCAAAAAAGCAAAAAAAAAAACATTAAGTATAGCAATATAAAATGTTTGTTAATAAAATAATAAACTGCTGAAAGGACGAAACTTTTCATTATTTTTAAAGTGCCTATATAGACATTTCATTTGCAGGATTATATATAGGAAATATTAATTGCCATTCTATAGTTAATGGTCCTATAAAATAAATAAAGCCTTTTTCTGATTGACTTTTGTTGTGAGTATCAGAATGGAAACTAATTTCCCACCTAAATAAACTGGCATCAAATTATTTTAAAATTTATATACCTGCTAGTAAGATGTGCCTCATGTCTTCTTTCAAAAAGTGTGCAATGCAGTCATATTGTTTACAGTACTGTTTGCAAAAATTATGTTCTATTGCTGTTATCCCTGATTGGCTATAAAAATCATGTACAGGATTTAAACAACTTCTGAATGTCCCTGGCAACATTACGTCGGATATCCGGATGATGTACAACAAAACCTTTACAGCTTTACTTGCAAGATCAGTCACAAAATGCTGGGGTTTTTTTTTTTTTTTGTGCTATGTTTTCTGCTAAGATTAAGTTAGAACATTCTTGCATTAATGTTATCAGGCAAGATTCCAAAACAGAATAAAAAACCTACAGGTACCTCACCACCATTCTTCAAAATTGCACGAGTACTTAAATATGAAATCAGATTGGGATTCTGGAAAGGAAGCAACAGAATTTCCTCTAAGGATCTCTAGGAAGATATTTTGGGAAACAAACTGCTTGCAAATTATACCCCTTAAATCATACCATTCTAACATTTACCACTACTCCAATTTGGCCCCAACTCCCAATGCCTTTCAAATCCATGATACCTGAAGGAATGTAATTGAAGTTAAAGAGCCCAGATGAGCTGCTTGCTTGAGATATAACAGAGACTGCACTCAAATGCTAAAACTTGTATTTAATGGCTTATCTATTCTGAATTCCTCAAATATTATACAGTTTGCCTATAATGCCTACTGTTTCAAGGACACTGAAATTGTTTTGAAGAACAAAGAGACTAGGCTAGCATATTTTAAGCAAAGCAAATATTGTCTTAGTAGAATTAATAACATGGAATCACCGAATTGTGGAATGTGCTGAGCTGGAAGGGCTCATCAGGATCCATCAGGATCATCAAGTCCAACTCCTGGCCCTACACAGGACACCCCAAGAGTCACACCCTGTGTCTGAGAGAATTGTCCAAATGCTTCTGGAACAGTGTCAGGCTTGTGCTGTGACCAGTTCCCTGGGAAGCCTGCTCCAGTGCCCAACCAGACTCTGGGTGAAAAACTTTTTCCTGGAATCCAAACTAAGCCTCTTCCAATTCCGCTTCGTGCCATTTCCATGAGTCCTGTCACTGTCACCACAGAGCACAGATCAGTGCCTGCCCCTCCTCTTCCCCTCACGAGGAAGTTGTAACTGCAGTGAGGTCTCCCCTCAGTCTCCTCTTCTCCAGGCTGCACAGACCAAGGGACCTCAGCTGCTCCTCACACAACTTTTCCTCTCCAGACCCTTCTACTCTGACTATATTTTTCTGATTGTAGCAACCTGGTTCCACATTTATTGCCCCTTCAAATCATGTTCTACTTGAAGCTTAGGGAACCAAAAAAAAGCCACAAGGGACAATCTGAAGGCATTTCACCTACTAGAAGCTGATCAGCAGTACATGTAATACAATACTGTAAACAAAATATAAAAGGAATTCAAAGTTAATCCTTTATGCACCTGTGAATATAAAGCAGCAAAGGTTGCAGAAAAATGGCTTTATAAGAAAGCCTTTTACTTAAAAAAGATTTGTTAAAAAAATAAAATGAGAAGAGAGTAGATAAAAGGGTTAAATGATGAAATGTTTTCATTTTCTATGTTACCAACATGGATAATTTCTGTACAAGGTCACTCTGAACAAAACAGACACAATCTAAGTTCTCTATCATGATTTTGCCAGTCCTCAGTCTGCTTTTTTTTGAGGAGAAAAATCAAATTTTTACACTTCTTCTTTTAACGTAGTGTTGGAGAAATGATTATGAACATCACTGTCACAGCTAATAGATATATGAAACTCTCTTTCTTTTAGATCTTCCAGAATATACATCAAAGCTACTAAACTTTTATTCCATCCCTCTTTAGTGGGATTCACAGGTTAACCTCTCCCAGGATTTATCTGAGTCACAACAAAACTTCGGCCATAACAGTTTCCCAAATTTATCTACAGATTCACAGCTATATGATTGCACCTGAGAAACAAGAAGCAAAATGTGAATTCCAGAAAAGTAAGAACATCTACAGAGCTGTGTGAAACTTTGATTTTCTCAAGAACCAAATCAATCTCATTCCTGAAGCTAAAGCAAAACAAAACTAAATAAAAAACCCCAACACCCCAATCAGCTCACTGCACATACTTCCCCATGTCTCTTGCAATCTGACTGTCAGCTTTCCATTAATTCATCCCTCATAGCCTTTCCTAATCTATTAATGCCCCCTCCCCTTTTCTAAAGTCTTTGAAGTTTCAGATCTCTACTGAACCCAGGCATAGCCCTAGGAAGAGTACCCCATTCCAGCCTACACAGAACCAGTTTGTCTCCCAATAGCCCAGCAGCCACTCTAAATCTAAAATTCTTTGAAGTTATATACCTTAGGCTGCCTTATCTGTGTCATTGTTCTACCTTCTAAGGCACTTAACAACCTTGTTGCCATTTCCCAGGATTTAACCCTTTGCATTCAGATTGGCAACTGAACAAAACTGAACTCAGAAGAAGTCATAAATAGTCAATATTAAATTCATAACAAATTCTGAAAGTACATATTCCAAGTATTATAGCTTGAATAGAAGAAAATACATTCTGTAAATGCCAATTTTTTTTCAATTCTAAATAGTTACTTAAAATATAATAAAATGAAAAAGAAGAAATTAATTTTAAATACGAGATGCTTCATGACTCAGTTTACTGCCATTTTTAGGCCTTACAATATTTTCTGGAGATTGTGAAAACCCAGGCCTACTTAGAATGAAAAATATTTCACTGAACGGAACTCACACCAGAATTTTGTAGCCCACATTCTCTATCTAGTGCACAATAAGTCTCAGATCTCTCAGAAGGGCTGCCCTGCTCTGCTAATTGAACATTGCTCTGAGTACCCACCAGCAAACACTACAGTACGGAGTGCTCATTTCTGTTTCTCTGGGGATGGTCCTTCCAGCCCTTCTGGAAGAAGGGTCCCCTCATCCTCCCTACCTTGTCCTCCCAAGGACAATGGCATACCTTTCACCCAGCTGAGGAGGACTTGTTTTCTTTTCGAACAAAGCTGTGCCGCGGAAGGGTTCCTGTGAATACCAGAGGCAACATTCTTTTCATACAGCTTTAAATGGCTGTGTCTGTTCCTTTACAGTTGATACAAAGAAGGAAACATGTAGGGGATTGGCTGGCCTGACATTTCTTCAGACATTTATTCTTATTCTATTAATTGCATCCTGAATGTGCTGCTTAGGTAGTTGAGGTGGTTTCCACATCAAAAGCAGGCATCTAGAGTTTAATTAAACTAACCCCTCATCTCCTCCCAGTGACTAAAATATTCTGTGAAGAAGTAGAGGACCCTCTCTACACTGAGTGGGTTCAACACCGTGCATTGCTTCTCCAGATGGAGAACCCTTACCAGAAGTTTTAAAAGCCTGATTAACTATAAAATCACAGCCTATACATCCTTTAGGACAAGTTCTCTAGTATATATCTTCATACCAATATTCTAGATCAATTTGCATAAAACAAATATGAAAATAGTGAGGCTTGATGTGAATCAACCAAATTATTAAACAGAAATATTTTCACCTCTTTGTTTTATTAATATTTTGATTATAGAATTGAAAAATAAGGTGAACAGTATCTGTAATAACAATAGAAAAACCAGATTTTGGTACAAATACTTTCAACAAACTTATTAAAGTGCAAGAATCAGGGAAACTTGTGTCATGAAGTAAATTTTGGCATGAAACTATTCAGAACTTTACTGCATGATTTCAGTATAGCAATTTATGCTACTAAGACTCTAAGATTAATTGTCACTTTTCTATTTAGCCTAATGAAGTCTGTGGAGGAAGACATTCACAAACTGACCGCACATAAAACTCAACATACATAAAGGAGGGAAGCCAAATTTCTAATCTCTGGGAAAAAAAAACAGTCAGGCATTGCTTAAGAAGTTGTTTGGCGGGACTGGTTTCAATTTAATTTTGGTCCAAAATTAAAAAAACTACACAGAATTTGTTTATATTGGCCACGCTTCACAAATAAATGAGACTGGTGAAAATCTTATGCCTGCCAAGAAAGAACCTCCGCTTTGATTATTGGCATTTCAATGCAATTACAGAATTCAGGTTTAAAAATTAGACTGACTGATAAAAAGCACATTCTTCATAAATATTTAACCTTCTTCAGTATGACAGTAATTATAGTGTGGAGCTCAGTAGCTGCATATTCCATTTAAAAGATCTGTCATGCCTTCCATTCGAAATGCTTCTTTTCAAAGGTTTGCAATGCCAAGATGAAAAGAAAACTCCCCCAAGGTGGAAACTTGGAATAAAATCTCATCTTCTTAAAATTATTATTAATGGTAGATTCTGAGGATGAGAGACTGTTTGAAATATAGCAAGATTTTACAACCACTGCTTTCTTTTCCTGAGCAAAATATTTCATAACATTGGATAGTCATTCCATTTTTACACTCTAAAAATATCTGGAAAAAATTGCAAAATAATTTCAAGATGAAAACAATGATTTTCCTGAAACTGTTTTTGTGTTGTAATGTCCTTTGATCCTAATGATAACATTTCTTCATTTAAAGTAAAGATAAAGCCTTTGGTGTTCAATACAAATGGTTTAGATAATATGAAATTATTTTTTTCCATAGACTCTAGATAACCAAAAAAAAAAAATCTATTATTCAGTTTTAGATAGGTATAAATACATTTTGACGGGTAAAACCATATTGTCATGTTATGGAAAGCTAGTGAATATCTTTGAAGAAGGTTTTGATAATGCTTAACTCAAAATTCTAAGTTTTTTATCTCAGGGAAGATAATTCATCCACTTGAAGTCTGACTGTCTGGGGGTTGGGAAAGGGGAAAGGAGGGAAGAGGGAAAGTGCTAAACCTCAGCAATTCTCATTAGCTAAGTGAAGATAACAAGTCTTGTCAGGACAGGCTGATATTTGTGGCTGTGCTGTCACCCAGAGACATTTGACCTAGGTTTTCACTTATGATAGACGTAGGATGTGTAAGCCTCTTGCCAGGGCAGAGTCTTGGTTTGTTACTGAGCAGTTGCAGTCGGAGCACCTTAGGAACAACCAAGGCTTCCCTCTTCCTTGCAAGGAGAGAGCAGGAGCATCTCCCAGGAGCTATTTTACCATTCTCTGCCCACACAAGTGGATAAGAATCTAGGCTAGTTTGAGTGTAGGTGGTTACGGGGAGGAGGTAAATAAAGACACATATGTTTATATGGCACTTCATCTCTACTGGAAGTCAGTGAGATTTGGAGACCAGCTGCTGCCTATGCAGCTTTGAAAAGCTTCTTCTCTGTCCTTGGAGTTGAACTATTATTAAAGAGAAAATTTCCCTCAAGTTTTATGGTTGTACAAGTGAAGAGCAAGTGGATGCTGTTTACTCCTCTTTAGGATTAGCCAAAGAAATTCAGTCAAAACTCAAGTTTCACTTCAGATTCTCTTAAGGACTGAAAGTTTTAATGAGACATCTGTGCTTCACTTCATTCCTCTTTTAGGTTTTTTTGTTGTTGTTTTTTAAATATGAAGAACCTTTCTCTTTCTTTGGTGTTCATAATAGTTGT
The DNA here is from genome assembly GCA_013400975.1 of Atrichornis clamosus. Lineage (NCBI taxonomy): Eukaryota > Metazoa > Chordata > Aves > Passeriformes > Menuridae > Atrichornis > Atrichornis clamosus. The sequence goes on from WBMZ01012755.1 coordinate 26,973, forward strand.
AGCCCTAGTTACCTTTATTCTTTCACTGACTGGTTTTATTCATTTGCATTGTTTTGCATATATGACAGTTAATGTCACTGCATTTTTGTCACTGTGCCATTTAGTTAGCATAAGGATTTTCTGAAATTTTGACAGTCACCTTTACATTTTTTTCTGGTTTAAATAATTTTTAATCATATACAAACTCTCTTATTTCCCTATTCATCCCTTTTTCAGATTTTTAAAATTATACTCCATAGCACTTGGATCTCACTTCTAATGGTCTTCTGTTGTCACAACCAAGCATACCCTATATTTCATATCTTTTAAACAGTTGCTGACTTATGAGGGGACTTTTCTTTATCTCCTGTGACAGCTTCATTTCTCCAAAAATGTTAGCTTGATCATCCCTACTGATATGCTGTTGACTTCAGAAGACCCCTAGCAGATGTGTGAAATAGGAGTTCCCCCTATAGATTGACACTTCCCTCAGATAACATCTAACCAGTTCTCTACTAACTCTAGTACACAGAACACTCATTACTCAGTATAAAGTGTATTTGTCTGGTGAAGTAATTAATTTCATATTTCTACGTTCTCTCTGGGAGACTCCTTAACATTTGTTTAATATGTGGAAGGATATTGGCATTTAGGTGGTTATTCAGCTAAGCAGACAAACGTGCTGCATGGATCTACACATTTGTCTTGTATAAAAGCCAGATTCACTGACCCTCAGTTTCTTCTGAACCTTTTTCTTCAGAAAGCTTGTTGTCACATTGGCCACCTTCTACCACTTCTGTATTAAGCAATATATGACATATCACAGTCAATGATCAAATTCACTTAATTAGATCCTATTTCCTTCCTACTGCTCTAAATTTCAGAGAGGGAAAGAACAAAAAAACCAAGGAGTGACAATAAAATATAATAAGGAAAAGAGAGAAGTCTAGTCACCACTTAGACGCAAAAAGACATAAGAAGAAAAAACCAAAGGGATTTAAATAGAAATATATATTTTTCCAAATAAGAGTTTTTTTCTTCTACTGAAGACTGTTCTGTTCTCAACATTGTGCAATAGAAAGAAATAGATAGAGTTTCACTTTCCAGAAACTCACTGCTCTACTTGCAAGTCCATCTCCTTTCTAGAATCACAAAATAGAAATTTTGAGGTACTCATCTCTCCTCCTGTTGGAGACCCAGGACCAATTCTATTGATGTGCAATTTTCCTTGATCAAATCCTATGAAAGAGTAAAAACCATAAAATGAAGTAATCTTCATTCACTCTTAAAAGATCAGTTTCCTTCTAAAAGTAGAACATAAATGACAAGGTGAGATTTGAAGCAGGAATCTGGATGATAATTACTTGGAAATAAACAAGCAGGTTATACATTCTTAAATTTGAAAATAAGAGGGGAGAATGAGCATGTTTTCCTCTGTAAGATGTGCTTATCTAAGGATGAGGCTGTCATTACTGAGACCAGGCTACCTCTCTTTTATGCACTGCGTTACTTCCTCACTATGATCTGTCACGTCTTAACCTCTTTATGTAACCATGGCTGTCAAGTTACAAAGAAAATTTCCTCACATTTGCCTGCAAATGTATGTTTGCATTCTTCTACCTGCTTCTCAAATGCTTTGTATGATTTAAGAAGAGACATGCAAATAAAAAGATTATGGCCTAGTATTTTCTTTGAAGGAATCCTGGTTATTAGGAACGGATCATTTTTATGGTTTGATTTCAAGGCAGTGATAATTTTTGATGGTTAGTTCATCTCATTCAGCTATTATTTAAACATTGTTAAAATACAAGAAGCCAGAATAAAGGAAATTTATTTCACTGAAGTTGCTCAAGTTTATGTGAGCATAATCATGTGGGTACCAACATATACAAGTCCATAATTTAAGGTTTCTTGCAGTTCTATAGTCTGAGCTTCTCCACAACTCTTGCAGTGAACTGACTCTCAGAGTGCCCATACTGGGCAGACCACCACTTGGTTGTCTTTGTCTGCACCCTCATTCAGTAGTGAACACATCACCAAAGGTAGATATCACACAGCGGCTGAGGATTAAGCACCAAACAGAATAATGAATGTTGGACCACACTGCTGCCACGTAGCCTGGATGTACATGATGGCGTCCTAAGCTACCCGGAATGCTTAAGCATGCCAAGCACCACATGCTCTAGAGGGTAGAGACATGCTGGAAACATGCCTACAGGTTTGAGACATGGGGGTTTTTTGTGTTGAAAATGAAATGAACTTAAGGAATTTCCATGCCAGTGCTGCCTTGTGCCACATAAACCTCTTGTCCTTACCTCTGCACTAAAGTATACTCTCCCTTCGGGGACCTCCTGCTTTATCCTTACACGGTATGTATCAATAAAATTAGTTGCAGATCTTTTCTGTGAATTAGATCACAAAAAATATCATTTTTTTTATCTCCCCTTATAAATATATTTTCTATCATGTTTTTCAAACCCAGAACATTTTCATGAATCAGATGACAGTTAAGTGTCCTAGATAAGACCATCCTAACCAAACCCTTACAGAAATCATGCTCTTTACTTCTTTCAGGAAACTGCTTATATTAACACCATTATTATAATTAGGCAACTATTAATCTTCAAAGAAGTCTCAAAGAACTACAAGAATTTGGCAGCCAAAATTGAGTTTCATAATTAAGCCTCAATTTTAAAGGCAGAAAACATCCACATGTAGATGGCAAACAGAATAATGCATTCTTCATCAATTTTTTTACCATATAATACGTAAAAAGTATGACTTCAGTAATCGCCTATCAGTGAAATGCCTGACCTATGTAAAGCAAATTCTTCTAACTGGGTATGCAAAAGTAGAAGGATTGAATCCTTATCAACAAGTATTTTTGAATCTTTATGGCAAGGATGGACAGAGAGAGGGTAGAAGGGAGGGAATATAAATGGAAATATTTTAAATGACTAGATGTAATTCCAGATGATAGGTAATTTCAGAAAGATTAACATAGCAAGATAATAACTAGAAATAAAACTCTAATCATAGAGCAGCAAAGCAGAGAATGTTGTTGCTGGTAAGAGTCCAGAAACAGAATCAAAGAGGAAAATAAAGAAGACAGAAAATTTGGAGTACAAAAGATTGCACACCAGAAGTAGAGGTGTGATAGGGAAAACTGCATGTGAAGGATGGAGACAAAAGATGAGGGAAAGAGACACCTCCTCCTTTCTAAAAGACTTGCTGATTTTTTTTCAAAAAATGGTATGAGGCTATAATAGAAATGTGAGGTTATTCTTTGCAGTGAAAGCCACAGAACAGGATACAAGATAAGATCTCTAGTGTTAGCATACAAAGCATCTCAGCCCAGGTCTATAAAACTTCATAAATGAGATTTCCACTCAGCATAACCAATGCCTGTGTGTCAAAAGAAAAATGAAAGGTTGAGTCCTCTGTTAGGAAATAATTCATTGCCATTGACTTCAAAAAGAGATGGAGCAATTAACATTAGTACAGAACCAGGCCTGATCCATTAGTTCCCATACTAACAAGGGATAGCACAATTCTCTGTTAATTTGTGACAAAATAACTCTGACTGTTGCAGCTCAGAAAGTGTAAAATGAAACAAGTCCTGAAGAGCAGTTGGAGGAAGTTGATTTTTAAGAGAAACAGGTCTTCATTCTCCTTGCAAATGCAGTACCTGTGCTAATAATCTCGCTAACATTTTTACGTGTATACAATAAGTATATATACACATTGAGAAAGGACCACTTCTTTCCAGTCTGGAAATCTGAGAAACATATTCAGGAAGGGCAACATTTTCTTTAAGATCTTAACATAACAATTAGATATATTTATCAAATCTCATCTAACTCCCACTGGTTGAACACTCGTGGTAACTGATGCAGTGTGTCCTGCTACCTTGAAAGCCCATGCGTGAGAAATTTAAACTCTGTTGAAACATGGAAGGGTATGGCCCTTCTGTTCAGAAGGCTTACTTTTTTGCTTTTGATTTGGCCAAAGGAGAGACCCTGACTTAGTGTCTATCCCTGCAAATTACTGGAAGAGTGAGCTGAGCTGAAGCTCTGACCATCCCACTGACGAAACACAGCTTTTAGTTAACTTCCCATTCCTGGTAGAGTTAGAAAGTTATTCACTGGACTGTTACATCAGTGCAGAAGTGTTCTAGAACAGAGTGTGATGAGTCATTTGACAGAAGCAGGTAGGTTTCCTACAGAGGAGAGCACATTTACTGGCAGGTCACCCATTTTCCCAGCAGTGTGTCAGAAAAGCTAAACATAGCCACAATTCTGGCAACTGCAGAATAACAACTAAAGCCCCATGTGGTAGGTCTTTAGGGCTCCCTGCAAGGGAGTTGGAAACCTTTTGGTCATGGAACTGGAGTGAAGCCAAGACGACTGTGCTGGCTGGAGATGGCCAGGGATTTGTAAATCACCACTACTGAGGTGTCCAGGAAGCTTAAGGACGTTCATCAACATCTATATAAATGATTATTTATTGTTTTATTTCTTCAGGGAAAAAAAAAGAGTTTAATACATTCCTTTCTAAGAGAAATGAGTTTCATTTGTTCAAATACAGAAATTTTAAAAATCTTCTGAGTCTCCTACTGAACATAACTACATATTGCAATGAGCCTCAGTACAGGTACACCCAACCTTAACATTAGGGATCCTGAGAATCTGTGAAGCTTCAGTGTCTTTGCTAGTTTGGGCCCTAAAATTACTTCAAAATATTAATCTTTTATTGGAAAAAGCTCTGTAGAAACCACAGAAAATGCAAGCAGGCAAATTATTAGCCTGCAGAATTTAATACATATATTCAACTTTGCTGTTTAACAGGAACTTTGTACAGCAAAGTTCTAGGACTGGATCAAGGTGCTGGGACTGCACATGATGCAGAACATCAACGTTTCTCATTAACATTTGTTTGTCCTGCAGTCTACAGATGGCTAGGAACAACAAGCCCTGGAAAATATTATCTAGAGAAAAAGAAGAAATCCCCCAAATCTCTAAATACAATAAACTTATAAAATTAAACAAGAATTATTTAGAACTACTTACAACTAGGGGGCATACATAAAATAGAAAATATTTAATTCCAAATACATGATCTGCTCATTGTTCCTATTATGCATGGAATTTCTGTCTCCTTCCAGCTCTCTCATGAGAGGTTATTTCTTCTCCACCTGAAGATCTTCTACTTTATATAAACAATCAAATATTTATTGTACATTGAACTAAATAGTTCAGTGTGTAGGTCACACACCTGAGAATATAGCAGAGAACATATCTGACATTTTAAAATTTTATCCTGGACAATAAAAATATTTGTGGGGAGTGGAGACAGGGAAGGCAAGAAGTTGCTGAAGACTTTACACTTCTTTCAAGATCTGGAGTTCTTTGGACTAAATTGTCATTTTCCTAGAGATAAAACTTGTTGAGAATGCTCAGGTCGTTCCACTACTAAGAACTCTAACTCTTGTTTTACCTGTACACTTGGCTGGGCTGTCAAGCCTCCCTGCTGTGCTTGCTGTGGTTCCAGGGGGAGCTGCCTGTACATGCCAGCCGTGCTACAGAGAAACCTACGATAGGGCTGGCAGAGAGAGGTCATAAAACTTTTAAGAGCTCCATGTTGGAGTTTCCTGAGGTACAACATTTCAAATACTTCCACTGTACAGAAAAATCTCATATTTCTCATTTTCTGCTCATGTTAGGAAGATCATTAAAAAAAGAGAGAGGTCCTGGGTAGTAGACATACAATCTTCTTCACTGATTTTCTTTTAAACTTCATTTCCAACTCTGAAACAGATACAACTAGCCAGCCCCACAAACAGATACTCAAGCTCTGCCATTACCGAAATTGGTCCAAAAACTGACGCGCTGATTGGTCCAAAAATTGACGCACTTATTTTCCATTATGTAATAAAAAATTACATAATTAGAAAGTGCTTCTACTCACAGCTTACATTTTGTCATAAATTCCTCTGGGGGACTAGTTCATGCAAATCTAAAATGACAGTTCCTAGAGTGTGTATGGTGAATGCATCAGTGACATTTTAAAAGACGTTTTACCTCATTTGCTGTCCATTATCAAAAATTAAAAAGAAAAAAAAATTTAAAAAAAAAGGAGTGATGAAAAGCATAGGCTTTTGGAATTCAGAAACTCCATCTAAGGAGAAATTAGCAAATAAATCACATGACAGTAACAGACACTGAGCATAGTAAAACTACCAACAACTAGACAAGCTGACACAACCCAAACGCACTGAATAAAAGGAGAAAGCTACACTAGAGTATGAAAATGAAACAAGGGATTTAACATCCATGTGGAAGAGCAGACCTGGATTGCCTCTGCTGCTGATGTTTCATGGATGTTTTAGATTTGGCCAGAAGTTTGCAGACATACACTCATTTTTCTCTATATTTTGAAAATTCCAAGTACAAAACCAAGGGCAGTTTCATTCAAATTATGAAGAATTTATAAATAAAATTTTCTCAGGAACTATGAAATCATGAGATGTCCTTGGGCATGAAAGGAAGTCAATCTTCAATACTGGTAGGAATTTTCCAAAACAGATGAAGAACAAAAGGTCAGTAAAACAAGTAGCTGTTCCTGGTGGATTGGGTAACAGCATTCAGAAGTCTTCTAGATCCAGTGCTGCCGTATTTCCTGTACTTAAATTCAATATGATCTCTGTGCACAGTGTAAACACAACATGCACATAGTATTGATGAAAGAGGGCATTGTATTCAGCAGCATGACTGGATTCCTTTGCAACAGCAAAATTTTACTTAGAAGAAGTCCCCTGCAACAACCACAACTTGCTCACTGTGCAACAATTCCAAATCCAATGTGCAGATACTCAGCACCTCTGTAACTTCACTACTTCCCCTCAATTTCATCACTACTTTTTCTGCTTTTCTTTTTAGAGTATTTACATCTGCCTGGCAAATAGTCTCACTGCGTAAGAATCCAAAAGCAAGGAAAAAACTGGGCACGTGTAAAATATTTGACATCCTTAGGATCAAAAATACTAATTGATGGATTTCCTCTTCATAGCAAAATGTGCCTCTTTAACAAAGAATAAAAGGAGAAGTGACAATTGCAACCCCTCCCTCCCCATGATTTCAGAGGAAACTGCACATATTTTGCTTGGTTCACAGTGTGTCATATGAGCTTTCTGAACACCTGCTGTTCGCTGGTGTGGTGCTTCAGGTAACTGTGCCGCGATTCTCAATTAGGGTTCAGTCAGCACAGAAAAATAAAAATCACAGTAATAATAACAGCAAGGAAGCTTTGCTTACTGATATAATACCGTGATACAATCTGGGCTCGCTCTTTCTGAATGATGATGAAAATTCCTTTCTGTTCCAATCAGTTCCACAGCACTGAATGAGGTCATCCTTTGCAAACACAAGGGATCTGACAAAACATTTGTAATGAAGTATTATATGTAATATAATGGGAAAAAAACTTTCAGAACTTGACAAAGCTGCCCATGATTTATAATGATTGTATATCAAAGAATGTCAGGGTACGGAATGCAAATGAGACCATAATAACTGAAACAAAGACAGAATAATAAAGAAATAAAGATAAAAAGACGCAACAACACTGATAAAATTGCTAGGGTATTAGAAGAAAACTAGCACTTGCAATTAAGCTCAGATACTACTCATTAGGGTGACCCCAGCATTCTGAACAATATTTGGTACTTGCTAGAAGTAAAGGTGTATTTTCCATAAAGAGTTAGCATCAAGAACTAAGACATATCCTCTTAAGGCTCAGTAAATAAAACCCAAACTTGAGCACCTGTGTAACTGAGCATGAACTGTCCCTTTTAATGTCAATGAAATTGCTTAGAGTTTCAAAGCTTGGCATGTACATAGTGAGCTTTTGACAGGCTTGTTCAAGTTCTATGACACACTGAACACTGGACAGACTAAAATCTTGTTATTGGGAAAGAAAGGATTACACCTTAGATAAATAGTTATGAATTTATTGGTAGTCCAATTATATTTTAGCATGTAATCAAAATACAACATCCAGTTATAAGTGTTACAGGATAATACAACTGGAAATTATATGACATCTTCCTAGTTCCTACTCTTTTTCTCTAATCCTACCTTTATAATGCTCCTCTAGGTCCTAAAGTTAACAGGCTTGGACTTCTGTAAGAAGTAGAGGGCATGGGAGCCTTACTCAAAGAAGCTTGAAAGCAGTCTTATTTCTTTGTCCCAGTTAATAGAAAAGGGTGGTGTTTGTTACCAAATACATCTACACACTTCTAAAACAAGTTAAAATCAGCTCAGGTTAAAGCAAGACCAGACAAGTTCTAAGAGCTCACACTCCTAGGTTTTTACTAATCATGAAAAAAACTGTTTTTACTGGGCTACATCGATGATTAAGACACGTAGATGCTTGTACACAGAGCAAGAGGAAGGCAGGTACAAAAATGCTGTGCCTTGCTTCAGCCAGAGGACAACCTGTTGACTCTGACTGGGAGTATATGAACCCTAAATGTAATGGAATTAAGTGATACACAAAAACCTGCTATCAGAGCTGTTTTGAAAACCTGTTACCATATCAGAGTGCCAAAGCATAAATATAGTCACATTTCTCTTACACCTGACATGTGACTGATGTCTAGATTTACAGAACAGTGTCTGTTACTTCAGTGTTGTATAAATTTTTTACATCATGTTTCTAAGTATTAAATATGTAGAATAACTTCTCCTGAAGTCAGATGGCTTTGCTAGTGGAAACTCATGTCCCTCTTAATTATTTAGAACTTTTGAAGAACTATCAGCTGAAAGTTAAAAAAATGAATGGAAAAAATCTACTTGAATATTTTAAAAGTCTAGGAGAAGATACTCAGGAAATTAAACTGCCTAGTGCGATGGAATTATTTTTCCCATGGGACTTTACTGACAAATTATGTGCAGAAAGGGTTAGTGGTTAGCACAGTAGGTGTTAACAATTTGGGAAAGATTCAGTGATGCAGTTTATTTTAAAATAGTGTAAAAAAGGGAATAAACAACAAGGGTTGCTGAAGACAAAAATTTGCATTAATTGGATTTAGACAAGTTAAAACTGAAGAAAATTTAGATGCACAAAAAGACAATAGGGATTCAGAGTCAAATTGCCTCAAAATCTGATGGCATCTATATAATCCTTGATACTGTAAAAAACTTTCTTTTAGTTACCTTCCCAGATTTAGGATTAAAATTTGACCAGAACAATATCCTATATAATTTATTTTTACAATTCTCAGTGTAATATATAGTCAAGTAGAGAAAAAAATACTTGATGAGATGGAATTCTGGTCTGGTTTTATGAATACATTCCAGTATAATATTAATACAAGAAATAAAGAAATATTTAGGGAAAATGTACAGTTTGTTACTCAAATAAATTTAATAACTTTTGGGTGTTCATTGTGTTTGTATGGCAAGGTTTTTGCAGCAGGGGGGCTGCAGGAGTGTCTTCTGTGAGGAGATACCAGAAATTTCCCCTATATCTGACAGAGCCGATGCCAGCCAGCTCCAGGATGGACCCAGCAGTGGCCAAGGCCGAGCCCATGGGTGATGTTGGGATCTCCTCTGGGACAGCATAGTTAAGAAGGAGGAGAAGCTGCACAACTGAACCTGTGGAGAGGAGTGAGAATATGTGAGAGGAACAGCCCTGCAGACATCCAGGTCAGTGAAGAAGAAAAAGGGGCAGGATGTGTTCTGGATGCTGGAGCTGAGAGGCCCCTGCAGCCCGTGGTGAAGGCCACGGTGAGGCAGCTGTGCCCCTGCAACTCATGGACCCCACACTGGAGCATGTGGATGCCTGAAGGAGGCTCTGACCCTGTGGGAAGCCAGCACTGAGACAGTCTCCTGACAGGACCTGTGGCCCCAGGGAAAGAGGAGCCCACACTAGAGCAGGTTTTGTGGCTGGACTTGTGACCCTGTGGGGGACACCCCTGGAGCAGCCTGTTTCTGAAGAAATGCACCCCAGGGAAGCGACCCACAGTGGAGATGTTCTCAAGAACTGCAGCCTGTGGGAAAGACTCCTGTTGGAGAAGTTCATGGAGGACTGTCTCCTGTGGAAAGGACCTCACTCTGAAGCTGGGGAAGAGTCTGAGAAGTCCTATCCCTGCGGAGAAAGGAGAGGCAGAGACAATATGTCATGAACTGACCACAGCTCCCATTCCCCATCCACCTGCACCCCTGAGGGGAGGAGGTAGAGAATTCAGGGTTGAAGCTGAGCCCAGGAAGGAAGGAGGGGTGGCAGGAAGGAGTTTCAAGATTTGGGTTTATTTTTCATTCTTCCATTCTGATTTGATCAGTAAAAAATTAAACCTTTTTTTCCCCCAATAAAGCCTGTTTTGCCCATGACGGTAACAGGTGAGTGAAATCTCCCTGTCCTTAACCCACGGGGCTTTTTGTTGCATTTTCTCTACCAGGTCCAGCTGATGAAGGCAGTGATGGAAAGATTTTGGTGAGTACGTGGCACCCAGCCAAGGACAACCTACCACACTGTTATTAGGCAAATGAATGGAAAGTTTCAAAACAAGCACAGGGGAAATTATAGGGTCATACTGTATCTTGTACAAATTTTAAATAAAACAAAAAGAGGCCAAGAATGTAGTCACAGAGATGTTATTTAAAAAGTAGACTAGAGTAGCCATGTGAATCAGGCCTCTGTGATAAAAAAAGCTGGTGAGTTATGCTAAATGTTGCTTGCACTGGAAATTAAGCAATAAATGTTGAAATACTGAATTTAAATATATTAGGTACAACTCAACATTCTGTAAGCTGAATTTATTGCTGGTTGCCAAATTCCTTGACTTATGTCAAGACCAACTCTCAGCTTCAGGCTTGACTTAAAAATTGACATTTTCACATCATAAGTTCTTGAGCAGTTCTGTTAAATGCAGGGCTAAAAATGTTTGCGTGGTGTTGTAGCATCTCAGGTTTTCTGTTACAGATTGCATCTCGAGATTGAACTTGTTAGTGCTGTGGTCAGGAATAGAATAACATGTTGGACTGACTAACCCAGAGATTTTGATTCAGTTATTCTTGAGTAGCTGACATGAACCAGCAGATGACATTTTGTCTTGAGATTACTGATACATGAATCGTGAAACACAACTTCTCAGTTACTTCAAATTTCATCTGTTGTTTTTAAAACACACCATCTACTTCCCATCCATCTCAAATGGCCTGCATATACCAAGATAACATACAATCCCTATACAGTAGCCACCCTGCAGTCTAGAGCTTATCAAAGATTATTGTGTAAGGGGTTTTTTTGTCATGAAGTAGGTTTTGGTGTTTTTTTAATGCTGAAATAATTCTGCAATTCATGTGAGTTTGACTTATTAAACTTCAGTTCTGTAACAAACAACATGAACATGAAAACGGAACAAAAATTTGCCCTTGCAAGGAAGACACCCAATTGTGTACCAGATTGTGTTATCAACAGTGTGGACAACAGGTCCTGGGAATTGACAATTCTCATTTAGCTGACACTTGTGAGACTACATCTGTACTACTGCTATTGAATTTTGGGTAACGGCAGATAAGAGAGATGTTGACATGCTGCAACTAGTTCAGGAGATAAGACACTGAAATAGACAGGGAATTGGAACGTGTGGTTTATGAGAAGCTGAAAGAGCTGTGTTTGTTCAGCATTAGGAAGAGAAAGTTTAGGGGAGATGTCCTTGCTATGCACATCTACTGACTAATGCAAGGATTTAGAGAAGATGGAGACACAATCCCTTTGCAAAGGTGTGCAAAGAGTCAAGAAACACTTTCTCATCTCAGTGAGAATCTTGTGTTCTCAGGCTGTCATGACAGGGCCAAAAAAAGAAGACATCTAATATTCCGAACTTGTTTTTAACACCAAAAAAAAAAATTAACTAGCTTATTTTTACTAATATTTTTACTATTTTACATTATTCTAGAATTCTCATTTTCATGCTGAGAGATGCATACCACACTTTATCGCAAAAAAACAACCTATGCAGAGATGAGATATTTTAAGAAGTTACAAGTGATTGACTGTTGAAGAGCATCAATTTCCAAGTATCAACAAGACAAACAAAGACATAAGATTCAAGAGTGAAGAAGTTGCAAAAGCCTCTGCTTTGAAGCAATAAACCCCAGAAATAAGGGAAGAATTTCCATGCTGAAAGCTGCCTAAATTGAGATTTGGAAAATCAGATGCCAAATAAGAACAGTCTTCAGTCCAACAACCAATTTTTATTGATGGAGTATTGATGAAATCCCATTGCTTTAGAAGAATCTTCTTACTGAGTGAGCATTTTAGCATGCTGTGCTTGATAATAGAAAAAAAAATTAAATAAGGAAGACTTAAAAATGCATGCAAAATTCAATAAAAATACTAAGCCTCATGGATGGTCACATAGATCCAGAGTACTTTAAGTGCTGTGCAAGACAAACAGTATTATTTCCCTCTTCGAAACAGAAGAAACAGAGGCAACAATGCTAAATAACTGGACAAGATACTAATTTATCTTGGACTTAGACCTGGATTCTCTGAATATGAGTCCACTGACCAAGGCACTAACCAACCCTGTTTCCAATTGCCTGGCAGTGTGATCCGAGCACGCCAATGTAACTGCATAGATTTTGTTGTAAAGCAGTGAGCCTTACAGTCTTTTTTTTCCTTGGGGAAAAAACAGTCCAACAGGTGTGGTCAGTTTGAGCTCTAAGGTGTAGGAAAATCTGTGGTCATGACTCTATATAAAGTCTTTGAATATTTATATAATCCTTAAGAGTCACAAGACTTTTCTATTTATATAAGCAGACACTGCATTTCAGTTTGTCCTGTCAGCTTCCTTGAGGCCTGCTACATACCTTGGCAAAAGTTGCTATATCCCCAAAAGAATCAGTGAGTACTTGTTCAGATGGAGCTGCTGCTACACTGGGGAGGTTCTTCAAAACAACGGGCTACTTTTCCTGTAGATGGACTTCTTTGTTCCCCTTTATAATTAATTTGAAACTAGAACATTTCACAAAACTGTATGTGCAGAGTATCTCATTTTCAATGCGAAGGCATCTGCAGTAAGTGTACTCCATACGGAATTAGGTTCTCTATTCAGTACATGAATGCAGTACATGATGTCATTCAAGTAGGATTCAGATTCAACATCATCTGCAAGAACAAAATACATTGTATTAGCATTTAATTTTGAAATCTTTTCATGAAAAATGTAATAACTCATCACCACACTTAACTAGAAATGGTTTAAAGGGACACTATTATGTGAAAGAAATTCTGTGATTCAGCTGTTTTTAACTGAGGATATCAGCACCAACTGAAGTTACCAGAACAGTAATGTGCAAAACAGAGGACACTGACAGGTGTTACATTTGACAATTCTTCTCTTTGAAGAATTGTGCTTTAAGTCCAGATCTATCAAAAAATAAACGTAATTAGTAAACTACCTTACATGGCTGGAATCACAATAATACTAGAATATGCTGAGTTTGATGGATTTTTGTGGGAATTAAAACATCTGAGACAGATCTTCAAATTTCTTTTCTACAGGGAAAGACAAACAAAATGCAGAAGATGTAAAATTAGCATCTACGTACTATAGATTGCATTATTATTAGCAACAGTAATGAAGCAACATACAGTAGATCAAAAAGCATCCCTTGTATGCACTGTAATAGGATTAAATTCACCTTGCTGCAGAGGACAAGAACAAAGTTAATGTACTGTATAATCCCCACATAAGTCCAAAAAGCTCTGTTATTTCTGTTGCTTTTCAGACAGGAAGGCAAAAACGAGGATCCTGCTTTTGGAACAAATAATTTATCTCTTTGAATTGATTTAGCATGCATGCTTAGATTCAGGGTAAGCACACAGCTCTCATCCTGACAATTGCTTTGCAATGCATAACAGACCCAGATGAGACATCGAAGACCCCTTAAAAGGTCAACTTCTTCCACTGACAGTGTTGCTTAAGTCCAAATAAAGATACAGCATTTAGCCAGCTATGTAAGTGCTTTGCACAGTTAACAATGTGCATGTTTAAGATATTGACTGTTTAAAACCACTCATAAATAAGCTTTTGTTATCAATGCTGTACAATTTTGCCAGTTAGTTATGCTTTACTCTATGGTCATACATTGATCTTTTTCAGTAACTGGCTAAGAGAAATCAAAACAAATTTCTTCCTTTTTTTTTTTCCCTTTTTAATTTTTTCTTTTTTATTTTGGTGAGAAAAGATGTGATAAACTGCTAGCTGGTGTCTTTATTTCAGACTATACATTGATAGAATAAATGACCCAAGATAATTGCAGACTTGGTGTTGATACAGGTACCATCTTTTAAATAAAAAACAGAAATGGGGACCAAAGCACTTTAGTTGCTAAATTTTCATAAATATATATTCAACAGAGGTGAAGAGAACTATAAGGCAGGTGCATACACAAAAACAGACATACAATTGCACAGTTAGTTTATGCAAGCCATTATTATGATTGCAGATGCAAATGCAGTCAAGCTGTTTAACTGTTCATTTACTCATGTAAGTACGGTTTTCCTAAGCAATGACATTGTATATATGTAAATTGAGAAGCAATCTGATTTGTTAGTGTTATAGTCACTTTGCACAGTGGTAAATAGCTACCAAAGATGAAAGAAAATAGAAAATCATGGCTGCAAAGTTGAATGGCATTAATTATTGGTGGTGCTGCAGCTTGTTATATTGCAAAACCTCTTCCTGTTTAGAGGCACATTAATAGGAGGGATGATTATAAAGGAAAAATGGGGGGGAGGGGGAAAGATGACTGTTACAAGAAATATTTTAAAGCTTCTGCAAAGATGAAAAATGTCCATTGCCATGTTCTGGAATCTCTAAGATAGAAACATCTCTTCTGGGATATAAACTACTTCCATTACATTGACTACTTTCCTGTCAGGGAGATATGTATTGATAAACACACTGTTTGTTTCGTTGTGAGACTTCCAGTGAGACAGGAATATCTTCCAGTCAAAAACAACATAAGCAGGGATGTCTCTTACATTTAAGATGCATCTTTCAGCCAAAATATTATGCATGTTCAGCTACACAAAAATTCAAGCTAAACCCTAAAGCAAGCCCAAATGCCTGGGGTACAAACAACTATAAAGACTTCAGTAAAATCTCCATCTCCATGGGTTTTATATAGTTCCTGAATCCCTCCATGTGCCTGTCCTCTGAAAGCTCCTTCATAGTGTCATATCAGGTGCTGCTCTGGGCTTTCCTTCTCTCCAAATCTCAATGCTAATCCAAACCCTAACTTCAACATGAATCCTAAACCAAAACCTAATGCAGGTGCTGAGGCTCGGCCTTAGCCCAAGACACAATCTGTGGCCAGAAGAAAATGTGCTCAGGAGAACTCTGAAATCCTGTACCCACTTTGGCAGCTCCTTCCCAGCCCCATCCAAGTTACAACTCCAGGCTTTTTCATTGTTCCAGCAATAAATACACAAGTGACCTTAACTTCATCTCAAGAAGTGGAATAGAGACAGAACCTACAACTGCAGCTGGAATGAGGTAGGGATTGGTGACACGGGCTCAAAACAAAGCAGTGTCCTAGGTATAGCGTTAATGTGTAGTGCTAAGGTTGGGAAAGAGAAAAGAAGCAAAACTGCAGTTGGAGCAGGGAAAAACTGGAAGAAGTAAAGGACTGCAAAAGCAACTCTTCACTGAGAACTTCTTCCTGTGTGTGGCTGAAAACCTTGGCCTCAGGCTACAGTGACTCTAGAGTAAGGATTAAGGTTGAGGTTAGGACTGGGAAAAACTCATAGCATAGAGCTGCAGTTGGCATGGGACTGGAAAGGGGCTCTGAGAGGAAAGAGCAGGCTTCAAAACACCTCCTTCCTGGAAATTGTTCATACCAGACATTGGGCTACCCTTTTGGAAAGGCTCTGCTATTTTACCCATTGGTTGAGTGCTTTTGATCCCTCTTGGTGTTCTGTTAAGTAGACTTTGGGGGAAGCAGAATAGCATTATTAAAATTTTTAATGACACAGTCACAATTTCCAGTGTAGTTTAGGAAAGCATTTCAATATGAAAAGTATGTAATGAGGATGAACAGGAATTATTTAGCATAATAACACAGGAAATATGCAAAGTGATGGGCTTGGGGACATGAAAAGAGAGAAGAAACAGTAAAAAGAAAGTTTAGCTTGTGTCTTAAGGAAAAATCTCTTCCATTAAGATTCATTAATCAACTACATAGGTGAAAGTGCTCCTACTTATGATATTGAGTAAAGGATGGGATGCTAAAGACTAAGCATTTGACAAAGTATATTGGACATGGCTTAATAAGTCTTTCCATTAATTATATCCCTTTTAAAAACGAAGTTTTCACACTCCATTTAATATTTTAAAAACAATATCTTTGAATGTTTAGGCTAAAAACACAGATATCATTTTGTATGGAATAAAATTCTTTCCTTGTGTGTTTTCCACTGCCTCTAATAGGTGGTGTAGACTACTTTTTCTGCTCAATAATTCAATACTTTATTTTCCTTTGATTCCCTACCCACAACTTTTTTAGGCTTTTATAATAGTAAGGATCTTATTTCTCACTAATTGAACAAATTTAAAGATTGAAAAGCTGAAAATATCAGCGACCAAAAGTCCTAAACAAGTTTGGTTCTGAGAAGAAAAGGGATCAGTCTCAAAGGAAGTTCAAGTAGAAAGTTAATGTTGTCAGGACTATTGAAAGCATTATTTTCACAATTGTTCATAAAGAAATGAAAGAGTTCCTGCCTAAGTTACAATTATTTTGGGTACATTTATGGTCATAATTATGGGTGCCTTTCTTAGCATTCATGTGGCTTCATTCTTGCACGTACCTTTTCCGTGGGCTGCTTATCTGGACTCATCCTAAAAGGTTTCAGTACTATTTCTGCAAAAGAGGCCTTGCATGGCACACATGGAATAAATTCATTTCACAATGCCAAAGACCATTATTTCTTTAGAGACTCCTAAATGTCAGTTTTATCTAAGTTCCAGTGACTCTTTCAGACAAATTTTCTACTACAGAACTTTGCAGATGTCTGGCGTCAGTTTATTCAGCAAGCTGGAGTCCAAGTCTGAATCCTAGTGTTTAGGTCCCTCAGCCATGACCTGCCACCGGCTGAGATTCACCTCTTTTTCCTGCCTCTTTTCCTACCTTTTTATTATTGCTTTTAGTTCACACTACTTTGCCTGCACAACCTTTAGGTACTAAGCAGAGTGCAACAGGTGCTTTTGTTAAAGCAGGCTCCAATCACTGCTAACAGCATCACAAGCAGGCACTACCAAAAGGGCGTTGGTGTGTTTAATGACAACTACATAGTCACTCTGGGGAAGGCACTATGTAGGACTCTCCTGCACTCTAAAGGATCCAGGAGAGGATGCATATCTGAGAACAGATCCCTTTCCTTCTTTGTCTCATGCTAGATGGCCTAGGAATGAAGGGGGAGCTTTATTACCTCTTAGTCCTCTTTTGTTTTGTTTGTCTGTTGTGGGGGTTTTTTGCTTTCTTTCACCATTTCAGTTAATGCTATGGATTTTGCTACCAAATCTTTGTGCAAGTGAATCTATTTCAACATCCTTTGTGCAACAGATTCTTTTCTTGGCCAGGGCCAAGCACTGATTTTTAAGTTCCAATATGCCAAGAACAATACTATATGTCAGTCACACAATATGGTATTATCAAGGGTACCTTTCTTAAGTGTGCTCCACTTCCTCAACACCTTGGAGCTGAGCTTCTCCTAACCTATTACTCTAACCTTAATGAAGCTTTCTGCCTGGAGGACTGCTTGGAGTGTCACTTCAGGCACCCTGAATTTGAGGCAAACTCACAGAATATGATTATTCAAAAGACTCTCTTTGTTCTTTTTGAATTCCTAATGTTTTTAGTAACTGATGATCACAGGTTAGGATCCATCCTCCTTAAGGATCCAAATCTGATTAGATGTTGCATAGGCACTGATACTTATCTTAGCCAAGACACTGTGACGCTGTCAACATCATCAGATGCTTAAAGTGAGTTAGGTACAGGGAACAGGGAAAGAAGGAAGTGGTTTTGAACAATTCTGCTTAAACTGTTCAGCAGAACTAGTGCCTCTTACTTCTGCAAATAAATAGGTACAGTCATTTTTCTTTGTATTCAAATCTTTTTTATCTTGGCATTTTAGAGTTTGTTAGAAGGCTCTTTCTTTCTCTGCAGTGACTTATTGAGTATTATCCTACTGAAGGATGGAGCAAAGGTGTTCTAAAAGCTTTTGCACTAGGAATAGTAACAATAATTTACACCATCAACTGGTTCTTAAGGTTCATCATCTTCACACATAGGAAGGCATTTGTGCGCTTTTGATTCTGAAAAGTCTCAGTTTCAAAACTCTAGAAATTTGTTGTAGGGAGTTGCACAGTTAAAAAACAAAAGAAATTACATTCACATATCACATATATTGTAGATCCCACACTTTCAGTTATTAAGTAATTCAGGAATTGCATTTCCTAGCTTAGACTACTCTGATTTTTCTTCTCTTCCATCACCATGGCAGAATTGTATCATTGAAAGTACATAAGAGTAAAGGTTATTTCTTCTGTTGCTTTGAAGCAATGAATGGGGAAAGGGAGCTGAAAATTGATGCAGCTGCTGCCAAAGTTGTGCATAAGTCTGCAGAGAATGTTTCTGCCAAATACGGTTTTATCCTGCCTATATGACTTAAGATCCCAAGGTGTCCTGTTGCAGACTGCATCATCCATCAGGGAATCACTCACATGACAGGGTCTAGCGAACATCACAAAAATATTTGCATGAATTTTCATCTGGTTTGAGAAAAGAATTTTCTTTGGCTGTGCTTGCTTTCCAGTTGCAATCTATGGAAGTTCTGTATGGAGACTTGGTTGAAGAAGGCTCTTAGGGTTGAACAAATTTTCTGTTTAGCCAAAAAAGGTTCCATATTTGTTCCTGAAATACCTGCAATTATTCAGCTATAGGACAGAAAAAAATATCCTGCGTGTGACGTGACTAATTCAAATAAAAGATCCCAGATTTATCATGCAGAATTAGAGGTTACACTTGTCATTGGAGTCCAGAGGATGTGTAAGATCCACTTTTTGTTTGTAACTAAGATAGGTCAGCTTTGCAGTAATTCAGTCCTGTACCGACAGCCCTGTAGATACGTAAGGTAGATTTCCACCACTAAATATTTCCCAGGGCTCCAAACAGGATCATAATGATGCCACCTAGGCTGTCACCACAGATTTTGCTGCCAACAGAGCTGGTTATTCCACTGCTGAGACATCCATACAAGCTGCTGTCATGTCCTTCAGTACAGCAAAACCTTTAAACATATTTTGAATGTTATCAATGTTTAAAATTATGTATGTTCGTTTACATGAGGAAAAATGAAGCAATGCCACTAATTAACTTATGTAGTACCACAAACAGACCATAGTAGAAAAAGGTTTGAAACCTCTAGTCTTATAAACCAAATTGTTTCATACCAATAAAACGGCAAGAGTGAGAGTGAGGGCAGTAACTTCTCCCATGCTGATTAAGAATAAGAAGAATCATGAACCAAATAGCCCAGCAGCTATGTTGTTTCTTTTGATATTATGTAAGGTACATCATATAAATGAACTAATTCTTTTTCAGAAAATCCTTTCAAAACTTACAGCTTTTGTTGTTTTCTCTTGATGCAGCTTTTTGCTCTGAGTGCTGGCAGCAAAGTGAAATTTACTCACATCCTGATGGCTGTGTGGAGCTGGTGCTTCAGCGAGCAGAATTTGAGTAAAGTCTTCTTTGCTGCCAGCAGTCAAAGCAGAACATACAGGATTTCCAGGGAGAGTGCCACATTTGGGAATGCAAGAAAATACAGATGGCCAAAGGGAACTTAAAAGCTGAGTTATGCAGAGGAAGAAATGAACCGGGAAGAAGCAAGAAGAAAATTGGAGCCCAGAGAAAGAAAGAAGAGAGATAAGGCAAAGACAGCCGGGACACAGGAGAGGGGAAGTGCAGTGAACTTCAGCCAGTGTAAATAAAAACTGTTCTGCATATTACAGTATGGTTACATTTCTATCAACTATAGATGAACAACCTGCAAACACAAAATGGAAGGGATATTTATTTTTATAAGTGAAGAAGCAATTTTCAATTTGATGTCTTAAGTCATCACTGGGTCTTATCTCCATTCTACTATGTTTTGTAAATCTAGTAGCTGTTTTTTCTCATGTTGACAGTCTCTGAAAAACACACAGCAGAAAAGAAGCCCCTCCTTTTAAGTGAATTCTTGAAGTGTCCTCAGAATATCCTTGCAGGAAAGGGACATTTAACTAAACACCTACATAGTAGGACTGCTAGGAAATTTTAATATGGAAAGATGACAAATCTATTTCAACAAAGTTGTCAGCTGTAACTTTCTGTGATTCGAGTTCTGAAGAAACAAGAAAAAACCTGACCTGTCTTACTCTAAAAAAAAAAAGTTGTTAAATGCCATTTTAAGTGCCATTTCCTTCTCAAAAAAATGTAAAGGATTTTGATTCTTACACGGAATAAAAACAAATTTTGAAATCCAATAAGCTGCAATAAAACAGCACTGCTATCCCCTAGCCACTTATCACATTCTTTGGACAGTTGCAAAACCATTTTCACTTTAGTAGGTTCACTGCATAATTTTTCCCCCAGCATAATGAGAGGAGCGACCCTTTCCTATTTCTTTAGTACAGAGAGGCTTTCAGTTATGAAATTAATTGATTGCTTGCCAACATGCATCTAAATCCAAATATTTGTGCAACTCAACATAAATTCACCACTGCATCTTGCTGTGTGTCACTAAGCTCTGTAGTCCAATTTTAATGGAATACTTGATGAAGCTGATGTGCATATTTTCATCCCACACATACAAATTCATCGTGAAAATGATTGCCTTCAGTACACAAATACCCCATGCGATATCACAAATTTAGATATACCTTCCTGAAGATATAGAAGGAACAAAATGAAAGACATAATGGCTGGTGAAAAACTTGCCTGAAATTCAAGACTCTGGTAAGTGTCTTACCTTCGTCAAAAGACTAATGAAGAGCAGAGGGAAAAAAAATTAAATAATCATTATTAGAAATACACATAAAATAACTCAATCTGACAATTCAAAAGCACAAAACACTATAGCAATCATGAAATTATATTTTTTGATTCTTGGAGTAATAAGGAGGGCAGTTAGCTGAACTGCCACCTCAGACTTCCAGGGGGCGGTTTTTGGGCTGTTAAGGAGACTGGTTGAGAGAGAAAGACGATGGAGCTGGGGAAGGGTGTGGAGCACAAACCCTATGAGAAGCAGCTGAGGGAGCTGGGGGGGTTTAGCCTGGAGAAAAGGAGACTCAGGGGAGACCTTATTGCTCTCTACAGCTGCCTGAAAGGAGTTTGTAGTGAGGTGGGGGTCAGTCTCTTCTCCCAGGTAGCAAGTGACTGGATGAGAGAAAATAGTAGGGGAGATTTAGATTGAATATTAGCAAAAATTCCTTCACAGAAAGAGTGGTCAAGCTTTGGAAAAAGCTGCCCAGAGAAGTGGTGAAATCACCATCCTTTTAAGTGTTCAAAAAGTGTGTAGATGTGGTGCTTTGGGACATGGTTTAGTGGTGGGTTTGGCAGTGCTGGGTTAGTGGTTAGACTTGATGATCTTAAAAGTCTTTTTCAACCTAAATGATATTATGATTCTACAAGTTATTTGAAAAGTCAAATCTGATTTGAAAGCCATTGCCTTATCAAGTCAGCTGAGGATCTTTATTGTTTTCCAATTTTCTTTCACTGACTAAATATATTCCCATGTGTCTCTGGAAGTTTCAGCCAGCAGTTTCCCAGATGAATGTTATTTTAGAAAGAGTTCTGCTTCTTTGTGGTCTTTCTTCTATCCCATGTAATTTATTCCCTGGATGTTTCATTAAGAGGCTGCAAGTTCTGAAAATATTAATAGAGATTTAAATAAGACTAGTCCCTTTCCATTGGTCTCTCATGTCTCAGTCATTCAATCTTTTCAGCTAATTTGATGCACAGATGTAAATATACTTTTCATGCATGTTGCTTTTTCAAAATTTTTTCTAGTGAGATTGCACATCACAGAAATAAATGCACACACAAACCAAAGGGATAGTACCTCATTTACAGTAAGTCAGCAAAATTTACTGAAGGTGACAGATAAGGCCATTTCCAACACCTATGAATTCTGTATACACCAAAATATCATTTGTGATGCAAGAAGGCAAGACTGATTCAATTCCCTGTTTCACCCATGTCTTAGTACTCTCCCTTCCCAGCAGTTTTAAGGCTAAGCTGTAGTATTCAAGTACGCCATTTGGGATAAGAAGCCACCCAAAGCCACACTCTTCCTTTGACTTTTATCCTAGAAAGTGAATGTACATGCAAAGAGTTCCAGTTCAGTGCAGCATATGCTGCACAGCATGGTACCACAGGCAGCCCGGCACTGCCAGGAGCAAGCCCAGTCTCTCATGCCAGCAAAGCAGCAGCAGTTCTGTTCACTTCCCAACCCAGAGCTGTCAGCTGCAGTATGAGCAGGCCCAACAAAAAACATCCCGTCACAGCAAACCGCCCATTCTAGGAACAGCGCTGGATCTGGGGACGGGGAGTAGGATAAAGGGGACATCTTCCTTCATTCTGAGGTATTTCTGATGCGTTAGTGGATGTGCAAGAACATCTACCAAGAACAGATCCAGTATTAATAGGACATATGTGATGTAGAAAATTAAGCTGCTCAGTGATTTATTACTCATACTGTTAAAAAAAGTCACATCACGTTTGTAGTTTGAATTTATCTCACTTCAGTGTCCAATAACTATCTTTGTCTGCTAAATTAAAAAAAGTATCTGCCTCAGACTGCTTCATTATGTAGGTACTTTTATAGCAAGACATCTCTTGAACTCCTTTTTCCCAAGTCAGAGTGAGTTTAAGTCTCCTGTGATAAGTAGAATACTTCATACCTTGACTAATTTATACAGCTCTTTCCTGAACCCTTTCAGGTATGACAATCTCCCTTTAAAGGTGTAAATATTAGCTTTGAAGACAGTTTCATTAATTAGTAGTAGCTGGCAATGTTCTGAATCAATGGTTTTCCTTTGGAGAATGCTAATTTTCTCAAACCAAACACTTGTAATAATGCATCTGGTGTGTCAAATCTTTCTGAAACACTGATTTTCCCTGTGAGGCTGTTTGCTGGCTGCTGCAGAATCAGAACCTATGGGCTTCTGATACCACCACCTCAAACATTCATAATTTCTTAATGGCAAAATGAATTGTAGCCTCAAATTCAGTCAAAACTTCCTACTCAGTGATAACAAGTGAGACAGCTTTGTCTTATTTTCTGGGAGGAAATGGGGCTTTTCATTTTTTCAGGCTCTTAGTCCCCAGCTGGACCTAAGTGCCAGAAGTTTTCTGGGGATGTATGCCTTGGTTTATCAACCTGCATAGTCAGATGTGCCATCTCTCCTGCACTGATGATGGGTGATTACCAAAAGATACTTCATTCTTTTCTGACATCTGTGAGACCAGCTTTTAGAACTGCCCTTACAAGTTTTTATGCATTCCCATTTTTCCTGAGGACAAACCGGACCAATGCGCTGAGGAGATGAGCAGTTTGTTCAGTAGTCAAAATACCTCTTACTGATCTGAATCTACCTAATCAAAGGTTCCACTTACCTCAGACTTAAACAGGAGATAATTTTTAATTTCTCTCTTTTAAGTAAGGACTGTGTCAACACTTTGGGTGGGAAAGGTACTTGACCTGCCGGTAACTCCTCCTGATGATGAGTAAAAGTCACTTTGATGACAGAAGACACAGTTCTATGGGAGTTCATCCTGATAACATCTGTTCTAGAGCAGAGCACTCCTCCTCCTCCCTTGCATGACAACATCATGAGACACCAGAATAAACTCATGCCACTAGCTGGGTTATGCTTCTTCACTCTTAAAGCTAGAACCATGCAAGCTCAGCTTCAATTTGGTCTAAGCTGTCATTGAACCACTTTTCAGGCTGTCATTCAACTGTTTTTTTTCTGTAACAGTGTCTCTGCTTTAATGGCTTCACCTTTTTTCCCCCTTTGATGACATGCTCATACCTTACCTCAGAACTGCCCACTCAGTTGTACCAGTACTTGTGCAGCTGAGCAGTAAATCAGAGAACAGGCCAGGTTAAAAATAACTTGGGAAAAAGGTTTTAACTGATCGGTCATCTGGTCCAGTTCACTCCAGCTGCACAGATAGTGGTAGGAGCAAAGCTGGGAAGAGAAGGAAGTGTCAGGAAAAATTAACTTGAAGAAGGAAAGCAAACAACGACACCACTGAATGAAGAGCTGTCAACCTAGAGCCTCTGTGAGAACAACTTTGTATGATACTCCTCCAGTCACTGAACTCTATATTTTATTTTATTCTGGTAATCAATATACGTTACTAACTAAAATTACCATTTCTGATGTGCACTAACCAGGATATTTTGCATAGATTTTCTGTGATTCAGGTTTGTGCTGGTTTCAGCTGCGGTAGAATTAATTTTCTTCACAGTAGCTAATACAGGGCTATGTTTTGGATTTGTGCTGAACACAGGGTTGATAATGTAGAGATGTTTTTGTTATTGTTGTGTAGGGTTTACACAGAGCCAAGGCCTTTTCTGCTTTTCATACAGCCATGCTAGCAAGGAAGTTGAAGGTGCATGGGAGGCTGGGAGGAGACACAGCCAGGACAGGTGACCCAAACTCAGCAAAGGGATATTCCAGACCATGTGACATCATGATCAGGATATAAAGTTGGGGGGAAGAAGGAGGAAGGGGGGACATTTCGAGTGATGGTGTTTGTCTTCCCAAATCACTGTTAAATGTGATGGGGCTCTGCTCTGCTGGAGATGACTGAACACCTGCCTGCTCATGCTAGTAGTGACTTAATTTATTGTTTTGCTTTGCTTGTGTGCGCATCTTTTGCTTTCCTTATCAAACTGTCTTTATCTCAACCCATGACTTTTCTAGCTGTTGCCCTTCTGATTTTCACCCCAATCCTGCTGGTGGAGGAGTGAGCAAGCAGCTGAGTGGGGCCTGGCTGCTGGCTGCACTTAAACCACAACAAGGTTGTAATAACGGCTCTAAGTCAAAATGTCACTGATTATTTGAAGGAAAATTCCTTCTGAGTAAATTTGTTCTGTCAACGAGGCTGGAAGTAGCAAAAATCCTGGTTCTTAGCTACCTCAATCTCTGTCTAAAGATCTAGAAAGTAAAAAAATGCTGGATTTGTCCATGGTAATCAGGTGGTCCCTACCTGTGATATATGTATTTTATATAATTATGCCATCTCTACTAACCCACTGCCACCCCAGCTTGGTGATTCATGGAGCATTAAATGCTCATCAGTAACTTTTTCCATAATCAGTCTGAACATTCTCCATTTACCATAGCTGGAACTGCTTTTAGGAAAATCCTTAGTTGGAGTGTTTGATATTTCTTCTTTACACTAGTGCAATTTTAGACATACTCTGAAATTAGAGCAAGAGTACTTTGTAACTTAAATGTCTACTGAGTTGAGGATGTCCAGAGAAAGGCCACAAAAGTTTTCAGAGGGCTGGAACACTTCTGTGAAGAAAGGCTGAGAGAGTTGGGGTTTTTCAAACTGGAGAAGAGAAGGCTCAGGGGTAACCTTTTAACAGCCTTCCAGTACTTAGAGGAAACTTTAAAGAAAGATGGAACCAAGCATTTTAGCAGGGCCTGTTGTGACAGGGCAAGAAGTAATGGTTTTAAACTAAAATAGAGTAGATTTAGACTAGATATAGGAAAGAATTTTTTTATGTTGAAGGTGGCGATACACTGGAACAGGTTGTTCAATAAGGTGGTGGGTGCCCCATCCCCAGAAATATTCAAGGTCAGGCTGAATACGGCTCTGAGGAACTTGGTCTAGTTGTCCCTGTTCATTGCAGGGGGATGGACTAGATAACATTTACAGGTCCCTTCCAACCTGAACTGTTCTATGATTCTATAATTCTATGAACTTGCAGAGTTATCTCACCTCCTGTCAAAATCAATAAGAGTTAAGAGCACTTAGCACTTAAAGGCAGCTCATAAAATCAGCTCCCAAGTGATATACCATTGCCCTTTGTTACACTCTTTGTGTGAACTTTGCTGCAGCTAATAATTATGAAAATCACAGATTCATTCAGGTGGAAGGGACTTCAGAAGGTCTCCACTCCAACCTCCTGCTCAAAACAGGGTAAACCATCAGATCAGGGTTGATCAAATCATAATACTGGATACCAAATCAACTCTGATATGTGGTTTATATTCTCTTGTTACTCATAGCATTTCCATAATTTTTTCTTTACAAATAGAAGGTAAGTTGATTCCATAACCAGTTCCTGGGTTGTGGAATATCTAAGTATTACCTGAATATAGTGAAAAAAAATCAAGCAAATCAGGCATAGATTGTTTTTCTCTTGTGTACGTTGAGAACCAAGACTATTTTGTCTAGTGTGCATGATTTCTCATGAAGTTGTGTTGAAATACAAAAGCTACATAACCTAGTGTCCAATGAGCCAATTGCAAGGAAATATATTTTAGTTGAAAGCTATAAATCCCTTGAAACATGAAACCTGTTTAATGTTCAACTGTTCCCATCTCTCCTTTGCTTGCCTCCTACTCAGCATAAAAGAATTTTCTGGTGGAAAAAAAATGGACATTAAAAGAAGCCTAAGGAAAGATTTATGTGCTTCTCTTCAAAGTATACTTTCCTGATCTTACCCATTCAATTTCACTCTTAACTCCCACCTACTCCACTTTATTACCCTCTTGCAATGCCTTTTCAGCAGAAATTTCTGACACTGGACTTAAGCTATCTTCAACTGATATAGCCAAATCTAGAGTTACATCTCCATCAACAAATTATTTGTATGTGGGACTATTTACTAACCCTGTGGTCAATTGGTATAGAATTGATATAGAACAGCCCATGTTCCACTATTCCAAGGTGTGTCATGATATCTTAACTAGCTATTGATAATGGATCCTGACCCAGGCTAACTTCTGAGCAGTTAGTTCATGGCAAATGTTTGAGAGCATAAAGGTTGATCTATGCCCAAAGCTTTCTTGGGAATGTTCTGACAGTATAATAGTACATACATTTAAGCTGCATCTCTGGGAACAGACTTCAGGCATGTCTATACTATTAAATTAAACTATGCCAAGGAAATGTCATAAAAGAAAGGAAAAGGGCTGAGGAACAGACCTGTTCATGTCCCTGTTTGTTTCTTTTGAGCTTTGGCTGGAAATTACCTCTGCTACACTTAGGAAAAGTTGAACTCAGGATGGACCTGGGAGCCTGGGCTGTAGTCCACTCAGTCTTTGTCATGCCTTATATGTCCAGACTCCATGACCTGGACAAAGACATGTGATAAGTATGAGGAGAGGCCAAGAGAACTGGGTTTGGTCAGCCTTGAAAATGATAAAGGGAGCTCTTACCTGCCAATAAATATTGAATAGAAGGATACAGAAAGAACAGAGACAAATTATTTTCTAAGTACCCAGTGAAAAGATGCAAAGGAAACAGCCTGGAAAACAGGAAATTCTATTTACATGTAAGGAAGAACTCTTCCAGCAGAAGTGTGGTCAAATACTAGACCAAGTTGCCCATAAAGGATTCATAATCTCCATCCTTGGATGTTGCTCAAAAAATGGAGAAGTCTGAGTCTTGAGATGTCTGATTTAGATTAATCTGCTTCCAACAAAGCTAGAGGACTGCCAGGAACCCATTCTAGCCTGAATTGTTCAATTATTCCACAATTCTAAGAAAAGAAACAAAACTTTCTAGGTCCTCTCTTAATGAAGAACTGGAGCTTGGGAGAAAGCCTCTCTTAGAATGTGCTTGAGGGTTTATAACAAATATAAGAACAGGTATGTTGTTTTGAGAGTGAGCAAGCACAGTCCTATAAAAAAATGGCTTGGCTGGTAGGCCATTTTGAGGGGTTTAGTGTGGCTTTTTACCTTCATGAAAACACAATGAAGACAACAGCAAACTAAACTGCAAAACTGCTCACTAGCTGTGATACAGCCTACACATCAAAAAAAGTTATTTACTTGACTCTTTACTTCTCTTCTTCCATAAGATTTCACTTATGTGTACATAAGCTTACTTTTCTCTGTTGTTTGGTCTTAGAACTCTCTGATATCCCTTTTGGAATTAGAGCTCCATCATGTACATCACATTTCTAACTAGCCTTCACATCTTTTCATCTCACCAACTCTCCAGCTATTTCTGAATTTACTTATAATCAGCCATCTTTCCTTCTTTAAATCATTGTTCTTTTCCCTGATGGCATGTACAAATATTTGGGATACAGGTTTTTGTTTGTTTATTTGTTCCCCATGGCTGCCTCCAACATAAATCATGGATTCTGTGGTTCATGAAACTGCCACAATAATCATCTAGTAGGGCCCTTTTTCCCCAAACCAAGGATCCACAGAATGAACCCCACCGTACACAACCCAATATCCAGCCCTCCTCCAGTGCTCCCTCAAAAATTCTTAAATCAGAACTTATTTCTTTAGGAAATTCTTTAGTTCCACTGCCATGAAACTCACATCAAATCTGAATGTAGATTTTGAGCCATGAAGACAGATGAATGCTAACTCTGGACTCACTTTTTTCATGGGCATTCATTAAAAGCATTTTTAAGATGCCATTACCAAAATTACTCTCTGCTTGCAGGTACTGCAGTAGTGGACCAGCACTCTGGTGTCAGTACACACAACAGAGGCCCTCCCCAAGGTCTGTGTTTTGTGCCGCTTACCTGTGCATTTTTCATTATAATTTATTTTTATTAGCAAACCTATCCCTGACTGCCAGTCAGTCAGCCTGCATGAAGACAGTCTGCTGCTCCCACAGACACGAAAGTCAGAAGAATTTTAAATAAGCTCTTTCAAAAGTGTTTACCATCTAAGCCTAATTCCCAAAGTGCTACTGTGGACAGCTAGAGTGCATCCACCTACCCAGTTTTGTACCTGGAAGGGAATTTCCATCACCTATGTCTCTCCATAGGTGATAAACAGCCTTGTCATGTGTTTCCATGCATGTTTAATCATTCATATGTGTTTATTCATTCAGGTCCACACAACAGATTTTTCATCTCCACTTGTGAATATGGTTTGATTGAAAAAGTTTAGTTCACAAAAATCTCTAAGCACCTGTTCAAGTTTTTCTCATTCCCAAACCCAATCTACTAGAAAATCTAGGTACACACTATGGGAAGTTTACTGCATCTTTATCAAATAGGAAAGAAAAAAAACCCCAAACCACAAAAAAACAAACAACAAAGGGAATCCCAAAATTTAAAAAAACCACCCCACCAATTTTCTTCACATCAAACAAATTCAGCTCCATATAAAAGAAACAACTTCATGCACCAGCAGTTGAATCAAATACTGTTTAAGTCTGGAAAGACAGAATTAAAGATGGATACAGGTGGTGTTCAGGCCTCAGTGAAAAAGTGAACATTATCCATTATGAAAATTTGTCTTGAATCATTATGAAGTTTGTGTATTAGTAGGCAGATCTAGGTCAAATGTTCTCAAGAGCTGGGCTGCTAATGAAATAGGTTGAAATCTGCTTGCGTTTTCATTATAATTTCCATACATATTTTATGAAACCTTGTATATGACCAGTAGAAAACCTAGCACAGCCTTTTTAATAGAAGTTCTCACCAAAATAAGATTAAAATATAGGATTAAGTTAGTTTTGCTTTACTATATCAACAAACTTTTTGGTTTTGTTGATTTTCCCCCCGTTTAAATAAAACTTACATCATGAGGACATATTGCATTGTTTCTATTATGTATTTATTGAGGTCAACTCTCCATTCCATCACAAGTTTCAGATGCTTCAGAGACAAATGTCCATCATTCTTACTTGCTAGCTTATTCTACTGTTGGCTGTTCCATCTCAAGGCATTGCAGAACGGTACTCCGGGAAGCTAAAAAGATTTCAGCCTCTAGTTTTGCTAAAAAAGAACCCAAACAAACCAACAAACCAGCCAGCCACCTATTTTTCACACAACAGTGTTTGAGTGCATCATGGTATCTAATGTATTTATACAACAGGCCAGTAAGGGGGTAAGATGCACTACTGCTATCCAAGCTGGGAACTGAAGTACAGACTTATTTTTCATTGTTGAGAAACTCAGCAGAATTTTAAAAAGAGTAATAAAAAAGAATTGTTTTGGCACAGAGTTCGTCTACCATTGCCCTGAAATTGTCTACATTGCTAATGATGTCCCTCATGCAACAGAAGCCGTCAGGTCTCAATATCATTATGACAGCTAAAATGTTCTGGAAAATATTTAAATATCTTCATCCTAAAAGGATGCAACACATCCTAGTTGCCACATGATTCTCACTTTGCTCCTGCTACCTTGGATAATAAAAAACAGAGAACAGATCTCAAACTGTCAACACACTGCATGGAACACTGGTAAGAGGAAGAAAGAGGCTCCCACCCTAAGGACATATGCAAGTCTGGCATAAACTTAAATAGATAGATACTTAAAGACTGGGAGAAGAACGGAGCCATGACAGACTGTTGAACTTGTTATTGGAATCTCACCAAGGGCCCCCCACTACAACATCTTTCTACTTTGTAGGGGATTTTGGAGATAAGTTAGAAACTGTTATCACGTTCTTCTCTCTGTTTTCCAAAGCGTGTAGTAACTATTTTATGGTTTTAACAAAATAATGATTTTGGTATTCATCTATTGCTACTGTTTCAATTACCACTCTTCCTATATATGCAAGCAATAGAGGTTTTTCTTATACTGACTGCTTTAAAACAGAACCATGTATGCAACAGCAAAGTGTCAGGCCATATTACAACTGCAAAAACTACTGGTGAAGGAAATCCATGACCCAGCCTTCGCAAAAAGCATCCACAGCATTTCAGAAGAAATGATGGGGAAGAGGGGAAGTGTAGTAAGTACAGTTAGTCCATATGTGAAATCTGGCAAGGTGTAGGATACCGTGACACAGGACAAGATAAGCTACTGAAAACAGGTCACTAAGGTGAGTCTTCAAGAAAAGTGAAGATGTGGAGATGCATTCTACTACTGACCCCTCAAACTCATTTGCTAAGTCTGACCAGTGTAGATCTGTTTTATATTCTATGGAGGCTTTCCCACATGCTGTGAGAAAAGGAAATTGAGAGATAATTCATTCTCTGTGACATCTGACACTTCTTCAAAAAACATGGAATTCTCTCCTGGATGGAGTTAACACTAACTTTAAAGTCGTCTCACCACAGAAAAAAAGTAAAGGGAAGAATCCAGTCTTACAAAATGGTGTTCATTGAGTACGGTAGACTTGCTTTATATTGAGCAAGGAATCAAGTAAAGAATGTGAAACACTCAAGAGGAAAGCTGCTCATAAATATTCCATTTGTCAAAAATGTTCTTTGTCTGGCCCCCATAAAAAAAAGTGTTCTAGACTACTTTCAGGAATGTGAGAAAAAGTCATCAATGAGAAAAAGTCATCAAACACAGAAAAAAAGTCACTGAAAAACCCCTAGAGAATAATGACCCAAATGTCATTTCTTTATTTTTTTTGAGTGTAATTTGTCTAGCTTTTTACTTTTTTCACCCATTAAGCACTGTGCTAGGTAAGAAGACTGGACAGCAAACTCTTCTTTTAAAGAAACCACAATAGCTTTTGATAACACAGTTTTGACCTTATCCGATTTTTTACAGCCTATTTGCTATTTCTAAAGCATTATTCATTGCTCGTTATTATACTAATAAACTTTATTATCTTTTATAAAGCCACCGATGGTTACACGCTTGAATGACCCTCACAAAAAAAGCTATAATAACAGAACAAGGTAAACCTAATAAAACATTCTTTGTTCTCAAAGTGTATTTGTGATAATGGACTATTAACTTTTATTTATTATTCACATAAATGTATGATGGGATTTGTACCCTCTCCAGTATTAACTGTCTCAACTTGCAGAGACCATCCAAATTTTTTTTGTTGGATATTTGGTCTCTTTAGTAAGAAGATTTATTGAAAAATAAAAATAATTTATTCAAAATTTTCCCATATTATCATTTTTATAGTCTCAGCAACTGTATGCAAGTACACTCATCTAAGTGCTATGTTTCACACTGGACTGAAATTTAGTGGAATGTCACCAACCCTGTAGTTTTGTATCAGAAACCAGTATTAAACCCTGTTTTCAAGCAACACTGGCAAAACAAAGAGCATAACTAAAAAACTTATAACAAACATCCATGGTGCATATAGGTCCCATGTTATAATGTCAAGTACTGTCTTGACATGTGCCTATATACAATTTAGCAGCTTCCTATAGAAGTTTTTCCTGTAGCTCTATGGGGACAGAAAACTTTCTTTGTCATATAATGTCTTGAATTTTTTTATTTTAATTATGTTCAAAATTATTTTACACTTAAGCCTGTTGAGTATCTGCACTAGCAAGATCTAAATCTAAGGTTCTTCAGTTATGTCTTACAGATATGAAATTCTAGACTGGAGGTCCACCCAACCCCCAAGATCTTCCATCATTCAGGTCCACTGGAGAAAGAAACAAAACCAAAACCAAATCAAACAAAACCAAAACAATACCACAACAAAATAACCCAAATCAGACCTATGGCTCAAAAAATACTGTATTTCACAAAAGTCTCTTTCTCTGTGGTGTTAAAGAAACAGAAATTAGATTTTTAACCCAAATGCTAAAGCAAACCCATAAAAAACACCTGGGAAAACAGTGAGATTTAGCAGACGAGATCTTGCTTGGGCTGCTCCTCAACTAAACATGAGATCCTTCATAGCTTCAACACAGGCAGGACAGACACTTCAACAGACACCAGGAGACTTCCCAAATGCAATAAAACTGAGCTCCGCAGTGTACATAATCACATTTAGCATGACCTCCTTTTCTCCTACACCTCCTCATGCTTTCCCTGTCAAAACAGTGGTGCAGGATGAGCTTGTAAACACTAAAGTAATGGCTCAGAATGGCTCTATGTTTGGGACATTTTGACATAGAACTCACCATAACCAGTTTTATTTTTCCGACATCAGCGCCTGCATATCATTTCCATCAGTGTCATACAGAAAACCAGTGTCAAACAGGGATAAGACATGCCCTAATTTGAACCAACACTTTTCAGCAGTATCGTGTACAACATAGGCCCAGTGCTAAAGGCCTCAGATGTAAATTTAAGTGGAACACTCATCAAATGCAAGATAACCATTCTTTTGCAACCATAATACTGATACAACAGGAGTAGGCTCAGATCATCGCTTCATATAATATACATCAGTCAGGCAAGTAACACATTGTAATTTATTCTTGGCCTAAACTCCTAAAAGTCTTCTGAATGTTCAGACTGTCTTCCTTTTTGAAAAGCACACGATATTTCTCTGGCTAGCATCTGTTAGCAGGAAAGAACTTGGAGGGAGTTGTGATGCTCCAGTAATATTTTCAAATTCATGTTAACTCAATGTGTGTTTTGTCTCCCTTTAGAGGTAGCCATGGGAAATACCTTACTGTACAATTAATTTCTATTAAACACTGCAGTAGTACATTTATTTTACATAATATTTTTGATACCCAGTACAAAGGATAGAAGGCAATAGATCGTCTCTCTGATCAGACAACATGACATCCCACAGAACCTCAATCATTCTCTACTGGATCATTTTAAAATGTATTTTATTATACAATACTTTTCAGAATATCTTTTTATTTTCTAAGTCTTAGGATAACAGACAATCATACTTCACACTTTTGTAAATTGTTCCATTAGTTAAGTAACCCAGCTATCAAAAGTTCACCCCCCAGACTCACACAGCACAGTCAAATTCTCTCCTAAGTAGGTAGAGAACCTAAATTAAGTCAACACTTTGTCTGTCACTATTATTTTCCTTTTAGACTCACATCAGTGTTTCTCTTAATTATTATAAGTTATTCTTCTGTATGCTAAATAGGCTCTAACAGGATCTGAGACACACATATGTATGCTCATTACTGTAGAAAAGCAATATTATTTTTAAATTATTCAAGCTAATAAGTACACAATGAGATTTCCACTCTTCTTATCCAGGGAACACAACACAGCAATGAATATTATCAAATCAATATTCTTTGAAACTTCTCTTTTCTAATCACAGGTAGACAGCAGGGAACTCATAGCTGCTCTGCCATTTTTGTCAGCAACTGTTTACCCAAATGATGGTACGGCGTCGTAATTTGCACGTGAATTATTTAGTTTTCTATTAAACTTGTTCTGCAAATATTCAAGAAGGGCTGCCAACTGGCAGAGATGTTGTGTCTTTGTCATAGGTCAAAACACTGTCCACACTTATTTGCAGAAACAATAATTTAAAGACATATATATGTCAGCATTTTTAAATTATTTGATATAAACTCCCTAATGCCATTGGAATCCCAGAATCATTCAGGCTGCAAAAGACCTTGGGATGTCCTGTTCAAAGCAAGATAAAAATTGAATTTAGACCATACTTGGGGCTTGGTCTAGTATGGCCCTGAAAAGCAATGGGCCCTCAAGCATATGAACTGCGTCATCTGTTTTGGTGTCACCTGCAAATTTGATGGGGCTCCATTCTGTTTCCAGGTAATTTATAAAGACATTAAACAAGCTAGGTCCCAGAATAGACCCTGGGGAACTTCACCTGTAACCTGCCTTCAGGTAGTGTAGAAACTATTGGCTACTAGCTTTTCAGCCCAGTTTTTAACTTATTCATTCTTTATAGCCATTTTGTAGAATGCTAAGCAAGGTCAAATTTAGCACTTCTTAGCTCAAGAGAACTGTAGGACTATCAATGGAGAGTTTGTTTCCTACAAGTGACCATATGTTGTGAAACTGTTCTAATTTGCGATGCAGACTGAACTGTGCCTACTGCTCTGAGGACTGAATAAGTATGAAAATGGCCCTAAGGAGAATTAAATTCATTCAAATAAATGTTTATGAAAATGAAGGGTTTTGATCTTTCAGCGGCTTATTACTTCAGGATATTTTTCTAGTGTCTTCTGTTCATCTATACTGTATGACCACTCTCCATAAGACCATGAGGGAATTAACAGTAGGAATTGACTCAAAATCTGATAGTTGTGTGCAGCTGGTGCTAGTGAGCAAAATCTAAGTAAATACTTTTTTACTGCCAACACCCAGAGCAGAGCACACAGGATGTCCACAGAGTCATTTGGGAATGCAAGAAAATCATGTTGTCTGAAGGCAACAAATGGGTTATGAGATGAAAGAAGGGGAGTGGAAAGAAGAAAAGAAGAATTTGGACACAGAGAAAGAAAGGAGAGATATAAGAATCATAGAATCATAGAATACGTTGAGTTGGAAGGGACCCATCAGGATCATCCAGTCCAGCTACTGGCCCTGCACAGGACATCCCATGTGCCTGAGAGCATCATCCAAATTCTTACTTGTCCCAGGAGTGTGGTGTTATCCAGCCTGCTTGAGAGATATTGTGGTATTTGGTACATAACTCCTTGGAGAATAGCTGGGCATCATTGGGAAGGAGTCTGCTGGCCAGGGATCTCAGCAAGAAAGCTGGAGACATATAAATTCCACATTTTTTATTAACACTTTTCTTCACAACCAAAATCAACTGAGTTGATCAACCTTGACCCAAACATGCATCTTCTTTGGTACCACCCAGACCTTCAGCCTACCTTTATTCAAAGCAGGATAGGGATGAGCTTCTCTATTTCTGCATAAGCTTAAGGACCTACTTCCCAATAAGAATTCTAAGCTCCAGAGACAGTATAAATCTTGTCACACACATCCAGAATATTTGCCTTCAGTTTAACAGGTTTTTCACTAAAAGATGCATAACATTAGCTTATAACTCGAAGAGTGAGAGAGCAGGAGCCTTATCTATCTTCCACATGGGTTGCAGGATGAAGTAAACACAAGTAGGGAACCAGCACTTGGTTTAGGCTTTCTTTGCTCTGCAGTTCTGGTCACAGCAGGACCATATCAACTCCTAGACACCACACCTGGAGCGGTGGAGCAGCAGCCACAAAACAACAGAGAAATGCATACAATTTTTTCAGTACCATCCAAAACCGGAAGAAACTACTCCTTACTTATAGGAAAGTACTCACTCATCTGTCAATACTAATAGATTAATATTTCTCCAGTTTTCTATTAAAATGAAGAAAAAGACATGCTTGGAGCTTTATTTATCCCTCCATGTTATCTTGCCATAAGATATCTTGAAGGAATGTTTACCAATCGATATGCTCAGTCCATCTCCTCATTTTCCTTTAGTACATTTATTATGAAAGAAAATAGATTTTGTTCTTCATTTTATTTTTCTATGCTATGTGAAATGAAGAGGATACAGAAGTCATCTTGTAAATATTTACACAAACCTCTGAGTAATCTCAAGAGCAAGAACTCGGTAAGAAGGCAAAGGGTGACACTTCCCAAATGAGAAATGTAAAATGTGGTGGTGGTCAAGAGAATAATACAAATTCATAATTTATATGTCTCCAAAAGCTTTACTTGTGTCTGAAACATCCATTGGGTTTTTCATCTGGTACTTGAAGCAATATATAACTTGCCGGAAATCAAGAGTAAGTACCCCTTTTGCCCTAAGCAAAACCACACGCTCTCTCACCTACCCACTCTTCCTACAGTTTCAGTCGTCTGAGGTATGATTCTTAACTCTAAGCAATCTCCCTGGCCCTTCCTCAGTTCCCTGGTGAGCTCCATCCTACTCCTGTCACCATGGTGCATTGAGCACAACCACTAAAAGCGTGTAAGTGGCATTAAGCAGCCAACAAAAGACAGCTTTTAGATAGACAGACAACATATTTGAAAATCATCTCAGAAAGAAGCATCTGTCAGACAAGCATCTAAACTTACTTTTTCCTGCTATCCTTGACACTTGTTTGACCTTAGGAAGGTTTTCAGTACTTTGGTAGACATCACAATCACAACACAGCAGCATGAAGAAACCTCAGCTAGGCAGTCTCAGCAGCTGCACATATTCCAGCACATATTTCACACACAGCCAAGTGGACAGGTCTTCTCCTCTGAGGTGAAGATTTTTCACTCGGCTACAAGTGAGTTCTGTCTTAAAGTTCAGTCAAGTGAGACAATTGGTTTAATAATGTAGCACATATTGATGCATTTGTCAGCAAGACGTAAAAGAGCAAGAAGAATTATTTCTGCAACATGAAAACTGCACAAGACAATGGCCTTGCAATGCCAGGATGCAAGAAGAGAGGTGAAGAGGTTGGAGTTTTTTATAAACTTTTCTTTTTTTTTTTTTTTAATGACAAAGAAAAATAAACAGAAAATGCAATGGACGTTTTCTGAGCCAAGCTGGTTCTTGTTATGCTGTTTGCCTAGAGTGATAGTATTAAACAGCTATTCACAGCTGCTTCACATTCACACTGTGCTGTCATTTAGCACCGTTACTGGGCTTCTGGGGACCCTTGGAGATAATGACACATGCTTTCATTTTGGATAGAATAATCTGCATGTTCTTGAAAACCACTGGAGAGTACATCAATTAACATATCCCAGATATTAATCCATAAGGCTTGCGTGTATTTTTGGTGGTTGTGGTTTATTGTTTTTAAGCAGTCCTATTCTTTCTGCTTTCATTAAATCATTGTTTATTTAATCAGAGATCTCTTGTTTTATTTAAAAATTTTAAAAAATTAAAAACCCAGACAAACAGGGAGGACTTTCAAAACTCCCGAGGAGCTGAGGAATTTTTCCTGGGGAGAGACAGGAAAGTGAAAAGGGAGAGATTTTGCACAGCTTCTGCTTAAATATATTATAAAGTGTAGAGATGTGACAAGTTCTTTTTCTTTTTTTTAATCATCAGATTCTAAATACCTTGATATTAATTTTGTCAGCTATTAATGTGTTGGGTTTGCATGGGATGGATTCTGTGACAAGCTGCCAGGAAGTTCCCCCATGTCTGACAGGGCCAGTACCTGCTGGCTCCAAGACAGACCTGCCACAGTCAAGACAGAGACAGTGGTAGCACCTCTGGGATAAGGGTGGGGTGGAGGGGAATAAACTGTGCAGCTGCAGCTGAAGAGAGCAGTGACAATATGTGAGAGAAACAACCCAGCAGACACTGATGAAGAAGAAGTGCTTCAGGTGTCAGAGCAGGGATCCTCCTGCAGCCCGTGGTGCAGACCATGGTGAGGCAGCTCTGCCCCTGCAGCCCATGGAGATCCAGGGAGGACCCATGTATAACTAACAATAAAAAAATTTCTGCAGTTAGAAGAAAATCTTTTTGGCTATTGAACGGGTGTTGAATACTATAGAAATCTAGAATAGTTCATAAATTTGAACCCATTTTTTTTCTCCAAGATCAATATAAATTATAGTGTAAGTGTAATGGCTGGCTTTAAAAATGCTCACCAAGCATTTTCAAAACAAGATTGTGATACTTCAATTATGTTTTTAAGAATGCATAAAAATCTCTTGTAAGAAGTCTGTGAAATATATGTGCACTAGTCACTTAAAAATAATTTAGGGAAAAAGCAAAAACAACAAATAACCAATAAAATTCTTTCTGCACTTCCTGGCAGCAGTTTGCCAGGTATCATCTTCAGCACAATTAAGGGAGATTTAAAAAGAAAGGATTGTTCACACAGGGACAGGTTGTCACCACATGAAATCTTGATTTTTATCCAGGGTCGTTGAAATGCAAGCTTCACATAGAAGAAAAATCTGATTTGAAATGTTCAAAACATCTCCATTCAACTCTTCTTTGTAACCATACCACAGGATTGTAAAGGCTCTAACTGAACATTGATAGAGGCTCTATGAAATGTATTAGATAATCACAAGATAAGGACCAAACAATCTAAAGAATTTCTTTTCCAATACCTGTGTGTTCTGTGCTTTTTTCAGTAGAATTTTAGTCTGATTCTGCAGGTCCTGTGTGCCAAAGCAGTGCAAACACTGCAGACAGAGGTTTGTGTGCCTCTGAGAAGAATTAATGAGAAAAAGAGCAAGAATAAGGATGTTCCTTGGCATGTCAAAAACACCCTCCACCATCTGGGTAAGTACAGATAGTCCTTCTATAAGAAATGCTTTCACTTATATAGTTAGTTATTGTCATTTTGACACAGAAAAGCAATTCTATACAAAGGAGTCTGAATGAATGTGCAAAATGAGCATATACCAGCAATAGTCATTTGAAGTGGAATAATACTGACATAATGAATTTTTCCGGGAAAGAAATCAAAGAACAAACTTGCCCAAGTCATATGGCAAACTGTGATGCAGAAAAGAGAATTTTGATCTTCAAAGTCGCAGGCTTTATGATTCTCCTACCGGCAAGTTTTCTCTCATTGAAACAAGGAACATCCAAAATAAAGAAAAAGCAGAAAAATGTCCATGGATCTAAAATAATTTTCAGAAGTTAATATACAGAAATTAATAGAAGGCAATAACTATGTCATTATTTTTGAAACTGTGACACAGAATTCTACTCCAGATATTAGCAGGCTCTTAAAATTTAAATTATTATTTTTAAAATTCCAAAGAGAATTTGTTATCCTTGATTATTTCATAGGAAAGTTTTCTGCAAGCATATCTAAAGTGTACAGAATGGAAGAGCTGGACTAAAATATCTACCTCCAAACCTGGAAACCACAGAAACTGATGAAAAACAGAGAGACCAAAAGATAGACTATGACTCATATTCAGCAAAATTTGGACACATGTGATATGGCCAGAAATTTTTAAGGAAT
This sequence comes from Atrichornis clamosus, assembly GCA_013400975.1. Taxonomy (NCBI): domain Eukaryota; kingdom Metazoa; phylum Chordata; class Aves; order Passeriformes; family Menuridae; genus Atrichornis; species Atrichornis clamosus. The sequence continues at coordinate 66,791 of WBMZ01012755.1, forward strand.
TCATTCTAATGCATTATTAGATTTGTTTTCAAGACTCTTCAGGATCACCTGAAGAGTCAATTCAGGATTGTGATCCATCACTCTTCTCAAAAGTGCAGACAACATGTGATGCAGCCCTCTGATGAGTTACCAGTTTAGAACCTATCCCATTTCTGTCAAAAACTATTTAAAATTAATTTAGTACAGATGTATCTTCAGAAAAAGCTTTGTTATTTACAGAGATGCATGTAGCAGCAGATTTACCAGTGATCGAGTACAGAGTGTCCGCAGTCACTACATGTTCTAAATTGCAGAGTTACTGGCACCTACACCTTGAATACTCTACCTCCTCTAAACCATATAAGAAGCAAATGAAGTCACTGAAATTCTTGTGCTATCCATTCAGTATTTACAACACTGTAATGAGTAATGGAGAGCTTGCTTCTGATGGGGCATGCCTGGCTTAACTCTGCTAACCTGAGAAACAGCTGTTCTGTCTTAGAAGGGATCATAAACCATCAAAGACCCCCAAAGCGCCCCTAAACTCATTTTTGGGGACTTCTACCAGAGGACTGTGCATGATTCATCATGTTGCAATAGATCCACCGTGTTTCAGCAGGCAGTGTAAAACTCCCCCTGCCCAGGGGAGGTACCTGGGCATTCCACCCAAACCTAAACATATATTAACCCATTGAACTTTGTGTTTCATGGGCTTTTCCCCACCCACAACAGATCAAGACAGCAACCACCATTTCAACCAACAGACAATGAAATTGCAACAGTCTGATCTTGTTGCTGGATCCACAGGTGGTGACATCTTTCTACTCTTATCCTTTTTTTCTTTCCTTCTTTTCGTTATATATTTTCTGAAGTGATATTTTTATGTTTTTGTATTCTATTATTATAGATAATAATAACCAAAATGGCTACGTACCTCCTTTCCCTGGCAACCAAATTGTTCTAAGATAACCCTATATATAAATAAATACTTATAAACACTGATCGTTCAGTGACATTTTACTCTAACCAGCCCCAAGGGATCTCTTGACAAGAACCTGAGCTACTCTCACCTTTCAGGGCCAGGTTGTAACACACTGCTTCAGAGCTCTCTGGTGTGTCCAGAGGCTGGTGCAGCCTCCATCTGAATCTCAAAGATGCTACTGATTGCTGATGGAACGGAAGGGAATTTTACGGCTTGACATTCTAACTCACATGTGCTGCAAATGTCCGTTTGGCTTGTGGCTGTTACCAGGCTGGAAAACATTAAACATACTGCAGCACAGGACATTTTGTCTTTCCCTTTCACCAAAAGAACAATTCTGGAGTCCTTAGACAGTGACAAAGGTAGATCTCGTAGAATTATGGCAACTGTTACGGCAGTTATAATACTCAGCAACCATATTTGTCATGTGGTGAATATTAGAAGTGGTACAGTAGTGTGGAAACTGACTGTGACCTGATTAGCACTGATCTAAAATGGGAATAGATTTAGTCACAGTGGTGAAAATATGGCAAAGAGTACCTAATGCTGGTGACATCAGCAATAGACTCATCATGAATGTGATGAATGTGACTCATGATGAAGAGACTCATCATGTTGTGATGCTATCAGCCCCCTTACCCCTACCCCAGGCATTAGGTGTGCTCCAGAAAGTACAGCAGTGGCAGGAGCACAGCACTGGCTCTTGGAGAGATTTTCTTTAACTAAACTTGTAGGTCATGTTCTTACAACGTTTACATGTGTTCACATTAAATGATATCATGATATGGAAACAGGGCTAAGGCTCAACTTGTACTGCGTTTTATTACCTTATTATTACATTGTAGGTCAGTATGGATAAAATGGACCGTATACTTTAAATAACCTATTTAATCATTCTGGATTTATTATGACAACCACCTGTGAGACAGAGATGCCCAGATATGGCACCTAAGCTGACCATAGCATTGCCTGAAATCAGAGGCAATAAGGTAATAATTTGTAATTCAGCCAACCATATCAAGAAGTGAAATGGATTTATGATGGTGTTCCGTGAGAGAAATGAAGGTCAGTTTTAGCAGTGAAGGTGCTGTTGACTGTAGAAGTATGTGATGAAATTATATATAAGTTTCTGTCATCCATAAAAAAGAGAAAAGAAGCTGAATGAACTTCCATTCTGGGGTTTAAACGATTCCCTGTCCTTTCCCACACGACAAGCCAGGCAATCATATCAAGCGAACAATACATTGTTATGCATTTTACATCAGCTAAAAATAAAAATAATACCATGTCTGCCTGAATCTTGTGCTAGAAAGATACTTCATAAATTGGATTTTTTTTGTATTTCACCCAAAAAATTGACAATAAGCATAAAAAAGGAAAACCAATATTACAGTGGATAACTTCTGCACAGATGGACAGAATCTTACCAATGGTTGTTATTTAGACTACTGCAAAAATTGGGGCATTTGGGAACTAACTGCTATCAAATTCCTGTGGGGGAAAGAGGAGAACCTACCATCTAATATCTGTAAAACTTTCATTTTCTACCTTATTTCTTATTATGTTAAACGTGTAACTATGATACAAGCATCTCACCATCTTGTTTCACCTCAGAGCTGCCTGCTAGGATCTTATCTACAGATGTTCACCTGCATAAATATCTCTAAAGCTGTCAGTGTAAATATAGGCAAATGTACAACAGATGCACCAGTGCACCTTGGGAAGAATTCTTCATGGACATTAAACCAACAATTCTCCCTTTCCCATCATATTTTTTTCTTTTTGATCTTGAAGTGCACATCTGTGCCATCTTTACTGTATCACTGTACTTCTGTTTTGCAGAGAGTCTAATTATCCTCTATTTAAAATGTAAGTTAAAAAAAATTGAAATGTATACGAAAGTCAAAAGTGGGGAGAAAAGTAAAAATGTGTATCTATGAGGCAGTCTGCCATATGAACGTGGAATAAATGTATTTTAATTTTTAAAAAAATTATTGCCAATAGGATGATAAGTAAACAAAAATTGAAAGTGTCACCAATGCAGAAAAAAAAAATTTAAATTAATAGAAACTCTTCTGGCAATTGAGCATTTAATATGGCAAGACTTGAGAATTATTAATTACAATGACACTGAAGTTTGCCAAGATGTCCAAACACTAGCTGGGAATTTAATCTGTTGTCCTACCAACTCAGCTTTTAAAGCACATGCTATAATGAAAGCTGAGACCCAGAGCCATCAAAGACTAAAGGATCAATTGTTATCAGAACAAGAGAAGGTGTTTAGCAATTTGGAGGATTGTCGGAAAGAAGTACGTGTATTCATCTGATTATGGTACATAAATAACGCCAGATGAATTGAATAAATAGAGGCTTTGTATTACATCCTTGATTGACTACATTCCAGATACGCTGAAAGCATAAATTAATCAAAACTAGATCTACAATGGAAAGGAAGAAGGTCTAATCCTTTTGCTAATCCCCAAAAAAGAAACAGAGTTCTGTATGATGCAGTAACTATTTTGATCATGTCTACTTGCATAATTGTACTGCATTCCACAGAAAATATGATGCATTATATATACTCTCTTCTTATCCTCTTTGAACAAATGTCTGTAATTCAGGAAATTTTGCAAGAAATGCATTGAAAGGCCAGTGTGTATTTTATAAAAATAAATGAGAAAGGTATCCCATTTGTTTAAAGACTTACCAAGCCTTAGAACCCCAGACAGACCACTGGTGTAAGCGCTTGCTGGGACTGCTACTCCCTGTGGAGAGGAAAATTTTTCTTGTTTTCAACAGAATAGTAAGAAGTTATACACAGAGGATCTAAACAGCCAGAACAATTTTAAAGCAAAAATTTGCACAGTTATTTTAAATTTATGAAGGTGTAAAGAGCCCTGCAGGAGAAGAGTTCAGTGAACAATCCAGGTATATTTTATAGAAATGCGTCAATGTTATGAAATGCATTTGTAACTAGAGAAGCTGTTGAGTGTTGACAAGAGGGTTTGCAATTGCAACCCAAAAACCATAGACAGCTCATGTAAATTTATTTGGGGGGATTTGTCTTATTCTTCGTTCTGAGTTAAATCCTAACCTATTTTGGTGCATTGGCTTTGTGTTATGTGGCAAAGTTTGGGTAGCAGGGGGCTACAGGAGTGGCTTCAGAGAGCAGCTGCCAGAAGCTTCCCCTATGTCCAGCAGAGCCAGCGCCAGCTGCCTCCAGGATGGACCCGCCACTGGCCAAGGCTGAGCCCATCAGTGATGGTGGCAGCACCTCTGGGACAGCATATATGAAAAGAGAGAAAAGTTATTATTCAGGAGAAATTACAGCCAGAGAAGAGAGGAGGGAGACTATGAGAGTGGAAAAACCCTGCAGACACAAAGATCCATGCGGAGGGAGGGGGAGGAGCTGCTCCAGGAGGATGAGATTGCCCTGCAGACCATGGTGCAGACCATGGTGAGGCAGCTGTGTCCCTGCAGCTTGTGGAGGTCCAGTGTTAAAGAGATCCATTTGCAACCCAGGGAGGACCCCATGCCAGATGCGAGCCCAAAGGAGGCTGTGATGCTATGAGAAGTCCATGCTGAAACAGGCCCCTGGAAGAACCTACGGCCTCATGGAGAGAGGAGCCCATGGGGCTGGCAGGACTTGCAACCCCATGGGCAACGCATATTGGAGCTGCTTGTTCCTGAAGGACTACATGCTCTGGAAAGGGACCCATGCTGGAGAAGTTCACAAAGAACTGCACTCTGTGGGAAGTACTTAGTTGGAGACTGTCTCATGTGGGAGGGACCCCACACGGGAGCAGGGGAAGGGCGTGAGGAGTCCTCCCCCTGAGGAGGAAGGAGTGACAGACACAAGGTGTGGTGCACTGACCTCAGCCCCCATTCCCTGTCCTCCTGCATCACTGGGGGAAAGGAGGTAGAAATTCAGGAGTGAAGATGAGACCAGAAAGAAGGGATGGGTGGGGTTTTATGATTTTGTTTTATTGCTCATTATCCTACTCTGATTTCAGGTCTGTCAGATGCTGCAAATCCCCAAACGCAGCAGTGGGCCAGCAGTTGCCAGCAAAGGATTCTCATCCTCTCTGCCATGGTACAACCGATTATTGTGGGAAGTCCTTTGCTGATAGTCAGCTAAAGGGTACGTCAGCAAGTGCCATTGTGTCACTATCCTCTGGGAGCAGAAAAGCAATCGGGGTCTCCTTGCCCAAGGTGTATAAATAGATATCAATATAAATACAGATACAATCCTGACTACAGCATATTCATAATGTACTCATGTAATTAGAGATAGAGATGTATAAAATGGAGCCTTGACTGTAATCCCAGTGAAATGCATTGCTTTTTTATCATTTGTTTGAAGAAATATGCATTAGAATGACTAAGTTACTATGTTAGAAAAACTAATTACTGAAATCTTTTTCCCAGTCTCCCGTATTGAAAGAAAGGTGCAGTGTGTAGGATGATGGGCTAGGAGATGCTGAGGAAGCCACCTATCTGTTTTCTTTTCCTTCTGATCAAACTAGAGTGGCAGGGGTTTCAGGGCAAATGCACAAAAATCTTTTTATTTCTGAATGTAATTCAGAAAATGCCTTCAGGTGAATCATAACAGAGCATGCAGAATACTGTTAGAAAAGGACTGAAGTCTCTATGTAAGTGGACTAGTTATGTTGATCTTGATAAAGTGATTAAACCATGAATCATTATGATCCACAGTAAACTTATGTTTAGTACAAAACTAAGTTTGAGAAATACTCTAGAAAATTGTGCAAAATGCCAAAGGAGGAGTGAGATCTGAGCATGACTGAAAGTTACTTTTAAGCCTGTATTCTTCCTTTGATGCAAGCTTATAAATCCAATTAACATTAATGAGAAATGTGTTGTGCCCATACGCAAACCCAGAGCTGAGATTCCCTACCGCCCCTCCAAGATTCCTTTGTATAATTCAAATATTGAACTGTTACATTTAAAGCATATTTTGACTTGAAAAGTTTCAAAGTTTTATGTTTATTCTGCCTTAATAAAAATTAATAGAAAGAAAATATAATTGCTTCAGTAATGTTTTGCAAAAACATCAAAGTCTTTTATGTTTCTGCAGTTTGGAAAGAAACCTCAAAAATAATGTTGATGTATTTTGCACACATCATATAGCCTACATTGTATAAATCACAAAGTTATGACAGTTCTGTAAATACCACATTGTGATGTGTTCAAGTCAGATTTCTAAATAGACAAATAATAAATCAAATAGAAGGGGGCAGAATCCCTGGTTTGGAGGGAAAAAAAAATTAACTAGAGCTTAGAACTGCAGAAAAATTATTCTTGGTTTCAAGACAGCATTCTTCAAAGAAAGAAAAAAATCTTCAAAATGGAATGAAAGGCTTCAATTGTTCCCTGAAACAGATTTTAAAATGAGGAAAGTTAGGCATCTGCATTATTAATCAGAAAAATACATCCTACGAATTTTAATACTGTATTTGTTATTTTCTACTGAACACAGTGTTCCTCATAACCTGACAAGGTGATGATCCCAGAATCGAAACAGATGGTCTTTAAAAAGATCTACAGATCCTCTGTTTTAATGAATCTCAAGAATCCTACAGGATTTATAACAAAACTACTCATACATATAAAAAGAAATGCTCTTGTTTAGTATCTTCCTTTAAAATATTTCTGTGAAATCAGTTACCCGTGTCTGGTGGATTACATGACTACGTGAAGAGACATCTCCTTTCTGTTCCACAGCTGGGGCTGAAATGCTATATTTTAATTATTCTTCTTCCCTTCTGAATTGGGGTGTGTGCCTATAATTTTTCTTATTTCCAATTTTGCTCTGTCAGCTAATTCAAATTCAGTCAATTTTCCCATTCTACTCTCTTGGCAAGGAAAAAGACCAGTATCAATTTCCCAAGATGCCAATGGCTTTGTTCTCAATCCCTGTCACTACAGTGAGTCAACAGTTCACTCCTGTTTTGTATTAGTTAGACAACTGCTGACCTGTGTCTTCTGCATTTCTGCCAACCTCTCCATCTTTCAAAATTACCTCTTCATCCCAGAGTTCTTCATATTCTGTTCTACCTTTTACATCCTGGAAACCAGTTATATTCTATACCTTGGAAAGAGTTGGCTATCTTTTTTATATGGTTGTACAATGAATCCTTGAGTGCTGCTCCTTCTGGCAGCAACAACAGTACAAATTATGATGGAGTGACTACACCAGTGGACAAGGGAAGAGCTATGTAGGTTGTCTATCTGGACTCACTGTCCCACAACATCCTTCTACCTAAATTGGAAAAGTATGGATTTGGCAGGTGGACTGTTCAGTGGATAGAGAATTGTTTGGATGATTGTATCCAGGTTAGTGGTTAAAGTCTCAATGTCCAGATGGAGATCAGTGATGAGAGGGAACCCTCAGGAGCCCATACTGGGACCAGGAGCCAGGCCAGTACTGTTCCTGATCAGTGACACAGACAGTAGCAAAAAGCACCCTCAGTAAGATGCAGATGATGCTAAGCTGAGTGGTGGGATGCCATCCAGAGGCACCTGGACAGGCTTGAGAAGGGGGACCATGTAAACTTCATGAGAAACAAAACCAGGTTCAAGATCCTGAACCTGGGTCAGGGCAGCCCCTGGTATCAATACAGGCTGGGGTCTGAAGGGATGGAGAGCAGCCCTGCTGAGACAGACTTGAGGGTACTGGTGGATGCAAAGCTGGACATGAGCTGGCAGTGAGTATTTGCAGCCCAGAAAGGCAACCACATCCTGGAATGCATGAAAAGGAGTGTGACCAGCAGGTCAGGGAAGGGGATTCTGCCCCTCTGCTCTGGTGAGCCTCCACCTGGAGTCTGCATCCAGCTCTGGGGTCCCAGGAGAGGAAAGACATGGAACTTTTAGAACAGGTCCAGAGGAGGGACAAGAAGATGATCAGATGGACAGAGCAGCTATGCTGGGAGAGTTGAGGTTGTTCAGTCTGAAGAAGAGAAGACTTTGAGAGGCCTTATTTTGGCCTTTCAGTACTTAGAGGGGCTTACAGAAAAGATGGGATCAGATTTTTTAGTAGAGCCTGTTGCAACGGGACAAGGAGTAATGGCTTTAAAACAAAATGGGGTAGGTAGATTTAGGTTGGATATAGGAAAAAATTTTTTATGATGAGGATGGTGAAACACTGGAACAGGGTGCCCTGAGACACAGTGCATGCCCCATCCCTAGAAACATTCAAGACCAGGCTGGATGGGGCTCTGAGCAACCTGATCTAGTTGAAGGTGTCCCTGCTCATTGCAGGGGAGTTGAACTAGATGACCTTAAAAGATCCTTTCCAATCCAAATCAATCCATGATATTAGGCAATAAAACTACTTAAGGACGCATAGTTTGTGTATTGTATAAATAGGGAAAATCTTTTAAAAAACATTGTACTAACCATCCTATATATGTATTTATAGCACTTTATCAATGATTTAATAGATTTTTACCAGTTAACTGGTTTCTGAGGACAGCTGAAGACAGCTCAGACCTTCTGCGAAGTGTTCCTCCGGGAGTTAAACACTCTCTCTCTTGGAGAGTTTCCTCATTGAAACAATGGGACTTTTAATTGCTTCTGATTCTTCTGACTGACCAGGAAGGAAAGCAAGATGAAAAAAGTACATTGTATTTCACAGAGTTTATCCAAGCATCCCTGTACTTTTATCATCTCAGTTTATTATTTGAATCCAAACACAGCCAAAAAAAACCCCAGAAAAACTCTTAATTGTAAGTTTCAGCTGGCTTCCCATTGAAGTAATGAGACTTCAAAACTACAAAGCAACTCAAATTCTGTGAGACATTGTAGCTCAATGGAAATCAATAGTGGAATAGATTTATTAAATCACATAACCTAGTACACTGACAGTATGTTACCTATCCCTACTATTTTCAGTGCTTTGTTCAGGCTTGTTTTCAAAGTCCGACATAAAAATTGGGAAAACATCTCAATGTTTCTTCAAAATTACTGAATAAAATGTAATTATGAGTAGAAAAACAGATGTCTCCTGAACTTTTTTGCAGTGTATATTTCTCATTAGCGGTATTGTAGTGGTTCTTTTTCTGTTAAAAGAAGGTTTGTTGCTAGAGAAAGCATCACAATATTTGAGCACCACATATTTTGGTGGTGTTGTGGGGTTTTTTAATTTTATCTAACTGTTCCCATATGTACTCCCCACTATACTACATCGGAATAATTTTCTACTCCTGAAGCCCTTCAGATAAATGTAGAGAACAATCATGTGATCCAGCAATCCCATTTTACTGAAATCGCGTGCGTTTGGCTCCTTTAATCTTCCTTCAATCCTTCCACTTTAACCTCTATTGTTTGCTTCTGGTGTTCACTGTACTCCATCTCCTTCGTGATAATGTGATCGTGTTTTGTCATTTTCCACAGAAATCTCTTCCAGGGATAAGATTTTTAATAAAATTTTATAACAGTGTACTTTACATGGTTTGAGGCATTACAGACACTTTGTGGAGCTCTAGTGTATGCCTTCCAATAACCCGCAGCTAGTAGAAATTCTCTTGTTGTTCAAGTGGAAGAGGCCTATGATTTCAGAGAAGAAAGTTGTAATTTCCTCTACATTCATCCATTCAGTTAGCTGGTAAATGTGATTTCTGAGTACACAAGCATCCATGAATGGCTTTATAATGATCCTGCAGTAAATTAATGTGATTTAATTTGAAGAGACTTTGAAGGCAGCAGCTGCATCAGATGATGTTGCCCTCCTTCTGAAACACAAAAGGAGTTTTGGTGATGTATCAGAAAAGGTATCTTTTGCAGAGGGGCAAACTGAAAACAGGACAAACCAAATAAAATCTAAGGCCATCATTTCAACTACCTTACTAACAGTGGAACTGCTGATGAGAAAGCAGAGTTTCCAAGAGAAAAGATGTGAGCATGTAGAACTGAAGGGAGATGAAATGCAGGCAGGAGGAAAATAAAGCTGTTGAGTTAGAGCTTACACTGTGAAACGTTAAGAAGCAGTGAGCCCTTGCAAAATGTAGCTGAATGAAACCTGCAGGGAATAGAGATTGTCATGAACATAAAAACCTGGACAAACCATTCACTCATAAACACTGCAGATTTTCTTGAAGTTAGAAGATAAGGCTAAAGAGGAAGTAAAATTCAAAGAATCTACTAGTAATGCAATCTTAGAAAAGCATAAATTTATGTAATATTTTCTCTCTGGGAAGGTAGGAAACTATACACAAACCTGTCAGATATTCCCTCCATTTCATTTTATGGACTATCTTATTTTACTTTATCTTCCTCAGGGACTGGTCTCTTTGGTCTCCTGCCTTGACACAGATGGCATTGTTCTTCAGGAATCCTGGCTCACTGATCTCCTGACAGCAGATGTGTGAGCATGCCACCTGGAGAAAAAATATTGTCCCAAACACTGTAAAAGAAATGAGGCGACCTGTTACATCACTTGCCATACAAGGCAGAAAAGAGAGAAAATAATTATTCGTTTCTCATTTCCACTAGCCTTCAGAGTAAGTGAGGATACTGTTGGAGATCTCAGACTTCTGACTCAGCCTTCCTATGATCCCTACTAAGGGGTTAAGAACTCAAACTTCTGAGAGATCATCTGTGCGAATCCATTTGACCAAAGCCCTCTTGTGCATGTATAGGTTGTGCTTTGCAAGCTAAGTGTGATGAAACACCCACATATTTCTTAAAACTTAGCAGTGTATAGCAATGTCATATGCTACTGAGTTTCTACACATGGAAATCAATACCTAGTGAAATCAATTATTAGAAAAATGAAGACTGGAAGAGAGTTAAGAATAACATCCAATTAAAGCTAATGCAGCTTTAACTAACAGATGTTTTTAGCAACATCTAAGAAAATGAATACACTTGGTTTTCATTCATTTCAGAGAAAACTTTTCTTTCACAGTTCACTGTCTCCATCAGAATATATTAAACCACTAAAAGGACATAACACCTTTTATGAAATTCATGTCTCCAGACATATTTTAAAAAGTAGAGAATGCTTGTATTTTTTAACTCTCCCAAAACATTTGTCTATTACTTCTATGGTATGGTTGTTTCCATCTTCACACCACTCATCTTCCCTTAATAAATAGTGGTAATGAGTTGTTTTCCTGCACTTATAAGCAAGCAGTGTAAATAAGGAACATATATTTTGCTGGTAAAAGTTTAATTTGCTGAATTATCTCCATGCTCTGGCATTGAGTACATAGCATTGAGCTACATAGCCTCTGACTTAATGTGCAGCATTTGAGAGAACTTTTATGAAAAAAAATTATGAGGATAACTCCCTATTTATTTACTTGTAATCAGAAGATAAACAAACTCATTTTTCCTCGCCAGGAAATCATGAGAAGCTCTAAATCTAAAAACCCCACTCTAAACAACAATATATTAAGCCATGCAAGTATTATTTGCACATACTCTGTGTATGAGATCAGTTAAGAAATAGGCTTATCTCATGGATAATGGATCTACACCAGTCAGGATATTTTCAATTTGAAAGGATGCTCTATTTAAACAAAGATAGCAGATTTGGAAGATCACATATTACTGAACCTGTTTTGCTCTGCTCAAACATTCTTAATGAGCAAGAGAGTAAATTATATTTTTTTAAAAGTCCAACAGAAAGCACAACAATATGAAAAAATAGAAGAGACTGGCATCAGCCTCATCAAGGAAAAGCATTGCAACTGGATTGGAACTTCTCTCACTTCTTTTATATCATCAAATATATTTACTTTTCATAAAGTCATGATAAGAGTTGGGATATAAATGTGTCAAGTGTTCTTTCTCTAGCAATTTAATTAGGAAAAAAAAGAGTGTATACATGCAAGCAATAATAAAAAAATCAACAACACTGTAAAGGGAAAGTTTGCTATCTAGGAATCACCATGTTTATTCTGTCATTTTATATCTATTTGACTAAGCATGTTTTATTTATAAAAATATACTGGAGGTTCAAGTGGAACTGAAGATTACAACAAAGGAGGTGAATAATGGGAAGATCTTGTGAGACTCAGGGAAAGCAAAGTTCAGAAGTTAAAGTCAGAAAGCTCAAGAAAACTGAAAGTGTCTGAGATGAAACTAAGTCTGCACAGCAGAAATCTTTGGAACAAGCATGGGATGAGGTAAGATGGGATGATATGGGTTGAAATGAGATGGAAAAGGATAGAAAAGAATTATGAGAAAAAAATAATTAAAATAAAGCAAAAGTACCAGATAAATTATTTATGTTCCAAAGGGTAGTAATTATGAACACCAAGAAAGAATATATCCTCACCCGTGTCATGGGGTGCCCATAGAAACCCAACATTTTTGAGAATTACAGTAGCATATATAATTTTCAAGTTGTATATACATGTGGGTAGCACGTATTTTAAGACATGACAGTTAAAAAAGGGTATGAGTTGATGTATTGTGTTTACATGGCAAGGCTGAGGGGTGGGTAGGGGCTGCAGGGGTGACCTCTGTGAGAAGAGATTTGGGGTCACCTTCACATTGGATGGATTCTGTTCCAGACAGGTCCAAAATTGAACTACTGGTCAAAGCAGAGTACACCAGCAACACTGGTGGAGCCTCTGTGAAAATACGTTTAAGAAAGGGTGAAAAAATACTGTGCAGCAGCTGTGGGAGAGAGGAGTAAGAAAAAATTTCAGAGAAAATACTCTACAGACATCAAGGTCAATGCAGAAGGAGGGGGAGGAGGTGCTCCAGGTGCCGGAGCAGAGATTCCCCTGCAGGTGCTGACATGGTGATGCAGCTGTGCCCCTGCAGCCCGTGGAGGTGCAGGGTGGAGCAGGTGGATCCACACTGCAGTGAGTGCGTGGGAGAATTATTCCACAGCAGGTGGAGGTGTCCTGAAGCCAGCTGCAGCCCATGGAGTGAAGTTCACCCGCGAGCAGTTGTGCTGGCAGGATCTGTCATCCATGAGGAACCCATGCTGCAGCAGTCTGTTCCTGGAGGACTGCTCCATGGAGGGGACCCATGTTGGAGTAGTTTGTGAAGGGCTGTGTTCCGTGGGAGGGAGCCCAGGCTGGAGCAGGGGAAGAGGGTGAGGAGGAAGGAGACAAGGTAGAGACAAGGTGTTATGAACTGACTGCAGCCCCTGCTCCCCCTCCTCTGCATCCCTGGGAGAGGGGGATGTAAAGGATTTGAGAGTGAATGAGAGGAGCCTGAGAAGTATGGGGGAAAGAGGTGCAGGGAAAGTGGTTTATTTTGGTTTTTATTTCTCACTATCTACTCTATTTTTAATTGTAAATAAATTAAATTAATCTTCCTAAAGTCAGGTCTGTTTTGCCTGGGATGATTACTGGTGGATAATTGCTCTAACCTTATTTCATCCCATGGGTTTTTTCTTCTTATTTTATCTCTATGTCCTTCTGAATAAGGGGAGTGAGAGACGAGTTTGGTGGGCACCTGACAGCCAGCCAAGCCTATCCACTACTCTTGAACAGTCACGTTTAGATTTATACCCATAAATGATGTTCAAGATTTAAGGTAGAACGAAGTTTGCCGTTCTAGTGTATGCATACACTAAAAGTACTAAATTGCAGGAAGTGGATTTCCTACAAGAAAAAATCTGTCCAAATGAACTCTCATCCCCCACTGCCTTAATACTAATTCTTCTATCAGCAGTAAGAGGTTAATGTGCAAATAAAGAAATGCTGAGGGTGAAATTAGATAGATTTCTAAAAAACAAAAACAAAAAAAACCCCCCAAAAAACAAAAAAAAAACAACCCACCCAAACAATATTTTGCTGGCTGGCTTCATGCCAGGTGTCAGGAAAACTCACAGGATGCACCCTTCAGGACTCTTCCTGAAAGAAAAGGAAGTTTGGGTGGAGTTTGCTAAAGCAGAAAGCTGAAATTCCAGGCATATCCGTGAAAGGGCGGAGTGCTTGGATTAAAAGCAAATTTTCTCCCTACAGGAAGTGAGTGTCAGATCAGCAGCTCTGAGATTTGGCTCACAAATCAATAAATGGACAGGGGAACAGAATGTTACCCAGAAACCCCAAGAAACTATTTCTTGTTAGGAACCAAGCTGGGAGGAAATATATACACATTGACATAGTACAGATACATTTATCTGCTGCAGTATGACTAACATCTTGGAGAAACAACTACATTAACCTCAGTACTGGAAGACTACATTTCTCAAATCCTCACAATGTGCCTAGATGAGTGCTACTGAGGACCAAGCTCTTAGTATTTTCTGTTGCAGTGGAATGTGATCCTCTTTGAATATGAACATTAACAAGTAGCCAGAAGGGACGGAGCACAAACTGTTTACAGGGAATGATTTGGGTCTCAGATGTCTTCATTATGCTCAGAAAGTAGAACATCAAAATGTGTGCATATGTATGTCGGCATAAAACAGACATAAAATGTCTATGTGCAAAAAACCTGTGTGCAATTTATCTTGCTGCAGGAACACCTTGAACTTATTTTTATGAGTTTTAGAAATACCTTTCTGAATTTAGAGACCTAACACAGAACAGGGTTAAAAAGCAACCAAAATAACATTTTTTATCTTTAACTACAAAGATTTTAGAAACTTATTACTAAGCCAACACCATTTTTAAATCATGCCTCACAAGTTCTTCTGCATAAAGGAGATGACAGTAAGTGGGCTGAAACATGTGATCCAGGATTTCACCCCATCTTTGATTTCATGAATATACGACCTGAATAAGGACTATAGGATAGAAATTTAAAGCTCAGCAATATTTGCCAGGGAGGTAGTGAATTTCCAGAATTTAAAACGTCCTCTATTCATTAGAACCTGTAAAGCTTAATCAGATTTCCACAGAAGCCAAAGACAACATACTTGTTGCCCTCTAGTTACCATGAATTAGGTCTTTTGTCATTGGTGATCTTGTAAGGAAAACAAGGCTCTGTTTCTTTGATGTAAATGATACATTCAAAATAAAATCTCATTGTAAGCCTAATTGCACTTATGTATAACACAAATGACAAGCTTATTTTCTAATGTGCGTTTTTCAGATGGTAATCTGAATGCAGAGTGCTAATGTTTTGCATTGAGGTAGACTGAATTACTGAAGGTCAATTTGGTCAAGTTATTTAGAAATGAGAGTATATAATGACATTCACTAGGAATAGGGGGTGAGTAATTTTCTGTTTAGGTGCAGAGGAGTGGAGTACATTTTCATGTGCATGTATATGATTCAGTGCATTGCAAGACTAAAAGAGAGGAAGGTACATCCAGGATGTCATTCAGTTTCTGTTCCCTTGGTAGTAGTGGACGCTGAAAGTAGTAGTAGTGACTCCTCCAGTATCTTCCTAGGCAAGAAAGTACTTTGAACACTTGAGAATCTTAAACTCAATGGGAATTTTCTACCAGCCTCATCTGAGCTGAACTCGCAGTTCACTGTGAACTTGTTTTTTAACATAAAGTGTAAATGTTGAGATTTTTTTGAACTTCATTTTCATAGGGCAATTCATCTCAGTATCCATATTTTCAGGAGTACTTAGCTAATGAAGGCCGAAGCAAAAGAAAATATGTTATAAATTCATTACTGTTTGCACTCCAAAGACTCGGGTTTTCTACAATACTGTTAGGGATATTAAAACCCAGAGACAAAAGAAAATAAAGAAGAATTGGCAAGACTTGCTTTTCAGAAGTGCACCTCTTCTGGAGAACTGACGGAATCTAGAAGGCCAGTGGATGAAGGGTCTCCAATTCAATTGGTTTTAATATAAACAAATCAGAAATAAATATCTAAACCCATCTTATTATTGCAAATTTTCTGAACAAAGCTTTGCAGGAGAGCCAGCTGTGGATTTCTGCATTTAAGAAAAAGAGAGTTAACTATTTCCAAAGAAGTCTGTTTGGGTTTGTTTTGTTGTGTTTGGTTTTTTTCTTTTCCAAAGAGATTGAGTGGAATGTGTGATATATTCCCTGGGATCCCACAAACTAGTTTGTCCAGGACAATGCAAAGCACGTACTCATCATCATGGATCACATTCAGTGAGTACTGCAGCCATAAGGGACCACTCTGACCACAGATCTCATGATAACACACACTGGAGAGTTCCACTCTCATTCTCTTACTCCTTAATCATGCTGGCTACCTTGTGGTTGAACAAGGAAACACATCCATCTCTTTAAGACCCATTTTTGTGAAGGTTTAAAGAGCTGATAAATTCACACCTTTCCTGGATCAATTGTACTAGTAACTATATAAATGTTAAAGGAGGTGTACTTCAATTTGTTCTTAAATTTGTTTAATTTTATTTCAACACAAAATGCTTCAAACTAACAAGAACAATGAATTTTGAATGTATTTCTGTTTCATAACTTTCCCCATTTGAAGTCTCACATGAAGTCAGTTGACTTTGCTTTAGCAGTGCTGATAAGCAGCGCTGATAATTATCTTGAATTGGGAAAAGGCCTACTAAATGCCCTGAGTTTGAGGGAAAGAGCCTTGTCTCTTCTTCCTCTTGAAAACAAACACCTTAAAACTGAACTTCAAGAAAACTAACATATAGAACTATTACAAAATCCAAGTACTTTTTTGGTAATACTTCAAGATTTTAATTTTTTTGTTTCTCCTTAGGGATCATCACAAATTAGGCATTGAATACAAGCCTTCACAAATTCATATTTAAATTATATTTAATCTTACACCATAAATTTTTGGAGATTAAGTCCAAAACTGGATCTTAATTTCAGCTCCAATTCAGAAGGAGTAGAAATCTCACGTCACAAGAAACATCATTAAATATTTCAGTGCAATGTGGCCTCTCTCTCATGATAACATTAAGAGGAGCCAAAATTGTGTACAGAGAGTTCATCATGAAAAATATATCTAGGAATTTGTATAGCTGGAGGAAGTTATTTGTTCCAGAAAATGAAAACTAATTTCATTTTCACAAAGTATTAGATTCAACGTAGACATTGTTATTTTATGAAAATATGGTAACATTAATTTGACCTGACTGTATTTATTTTCCGAGCTTCTGAGGCTTCCTACTGCAGGACTGGAAATATGTTTGATGCCCTCTAGTGGACAAAATAATATATAACACCTTATGTTACCCAAAAATGGCTTCAAGTTTAGGAAAAAATACTACATTTTCTCAGGCAGCTCTGACACACAAATATAAAATTTAAATATATATATATTTAATATTTCATTGTTCTTCTAGATTAAATCATGTGACAAAGCCACATGAAGGATTTATTTCTTTTCTCTTTCACTGTCTGGACCGACATACCGCAATTTCACGGCATGGATCTGACTGCTTAGTCCCAAAGTAAGGGTTGTGGGTTTTTAGAGTCCTATCAGAAAAAGAACAAAAGTCCCTTTAAATGCAAGCCAAGCAAAAGCTCACTCTAGGCTACTGCCTTTTAGTTTTTGTAATATATTTTACAATGAAGTACAAAGTAAGGCTGTTATTTAAAATTCTAAATTTTTTTCTTTCAGCTTCTACTGAATTCAGATTTATACATACATATATTTTATATCACTTCAGCTGTTCACTAGCCATTCAATGTCAGCGGATATGGGTCAGACATAGATTTTACTGGATTTCTCTAAGGAGAAGCTGTGAAAACTTCACAGATTGAATTGAGGATTATTGTGGTACACAGATGCTGCAAATATTTTTTCTTAGACATTAAAAGGCATCGCTGGGTGAACCATTACTGACTACCTGGAGCAGTAAATCAGATATGGTATATTTATTTCTTTTTTTTTTTACAATTTGTTCTTATGTCATATCTGTCAAGGTCTTTGCAGAAAGTGAAATTGCTTTTGGCATGTTTTGATGGTCACTACACAGTTTACACTGACTAATTTCTCTTCCTCCATGCAACTGCCTGACATTACTGGTTTGACATATCAATTAACACTTTGTCAGTCTTTTCTTCCCACATTATTCATTTGTAGGTCACCTTCACTTATATACCATCATCATATCATTTGATTGCATAGATATTTCCATCACTAATTTGACACATATATTATTAGTGCTTCTATTTTCTTGATGCAAATGAGAGAAAATGTAATTTGACTTGGAATTAAGAATGCTTTTCTCCTCATATATCAGAAAATTTCATAATACATACTTAATGTTCTCTTTGTCTCAGTACTTCCGTTTTTATCACCCGATACTTAGGTTTAGACACAATAAAGGATTTATGTGTTTAAAATCAGTGCAGCAGCAAAGATACATTCATGAAAAAGGAGTAGAGTTTCTTAAGGCGTGGACTTGGGAAGCGTAGAGTGAAGATATACCAGCTGTTACCCAATAGAGGTTCCTAGACAGGAGGATAACCAAAATCATCCCTTTTGAGAACACAGATTCAGGGGTTCCCTCTGTTCACAGACTTCATAGCCTAAACCCTCTTATCCATTTTCCCACTTAATTCTTCTATTTCAGAGGCATGATCCAGGCTCACTTTTGGAGCCTGCCTGCTGGCAATTATAGCGCTGCTCAGTTAAGCAATATGGCAGATAGGTCTTATCTTGGGCATGAAACTTTATTTTCATATTCAGATGTTTAAAATTGTAATTTTTACCTCCTGGGGGATGCCCTAAGCAACAAGCGAATATGCTTATCTGAGTGGGGCATATGCCTTTCTCTGAAGTTGCACCAATACTCACCAAAGGACACTCAAGGGAGCTGAGCAGAGCAGGATGCTGCAGCTCCCTCTGGAGTGCAGACCTGTATTCCCTGCCTCTGTGCAGCTACAGTTCCTACAAGGAGTTTGGGTTAAACGGTTACAGGTTACAATGAACAGGAGATTGGCACAAGTTATGCTGTTACTATGCTTAATATGATTGTCTTAGATTTTAGGAAATTAAACCGTCTTGTTATCTGAAGGAAAAAGTGATTCACATACCATATTAAAATATTCTGGGGAGCAGTCTGCTCTGTTTCTTATTGCCTTCCATTTTCTGGTCTGTATGGATAGAAAGCTTTCATATGAAAGCAGAGAAAAAATCTTCCATCACCTTGAAAAGAAAAACCCTTGTGAGGGGTCAGAGAAGTTTTTGGACAATTATCTTTCAACCACAAACAATAGATAGATGTAACCTGCTAACATCAACTCAAGATTAGATTATAAAACCACTTTTCCAAGGTTTATGCAACCTCCATGTTTCCAGCAAAACCTTTTGTTCATCTTCCTATTTGAAGAAAAAATACATAAAATTTCCCTACCTCATGTAGCTTGTTTCTCAGATGTTATGATATTCATATTTATAGGAGTTTACATGTATACTATACTCCTGAGAGTTTCTCTCCAGTCTAAAAGACTGATTAGTATTTCATTCATGCCTGAATAGAGTTTAAAATTATCTCAACTGGAAGTAAGAGAGGGGAATCCAAATCTTTTTCTCTAACAAATCCCTTGAGCCTTACAAGGGCTCAAAAGCTAAGGCGAAGTAAGCATTACCATGTAGAGAAATTGTGTCACTATTCTTCTAAAAGAAATAACATCAACTGTTCTTAAAATCAAAATCAAACTGCTTGTACTAACCCAGAGAAATTATTAAATTTTTAAAACCAGTTTAATTTTGTTAGTTCTGTGGCTAATTATCCTTTAGCATAATGTGGTTTATTACTATCTCAATTTTATGTAGTGACTAAGTTTTTCTTTCTATATAGATATTTGTAAAATATGTTATATTTAGGAGATTGGGATAAATGAGGGCTGCTTTCTCAGTCTAGGAGTTTAGTGCTAACTGCACTTTTGTGAAGAGCTTAAAAAGATTGGTTTAAATTTTAATCCAAACATTTTGTAAAATTAGCAGATGGCTGCTGGCAGTGTAGCATTATATAGCTGAAACAAGTGCTAGAAGCTCTAAACACTTGTACAAGAAATGAAAATATTACTGAATTTAAACATCAAAACAAGAAGTTCCTCTCCAAATTTGCCCATTCTTTGGTGACAGTGAAGGCATACACCAAGGAAGGAAAACTGCTTATTTTAAAGTGGCAAATTGTACTTACGGAAATAATAATGGCTTAATACTTCTAAAAAGAAGGGATTGTGGCTTCTGCTCCTTCACCATAAATGTTCTGATTTAGTCATTACTGAATTGATCACAGCAAAGAGACCATTTCCAGTATCTTAAGCAAAGTGCTTGCCGTAGTCTCTGAGCGTGTTTCTAACTAGTTATGTAGCTTATCTCATAAAACCACACAAGGAATAAAGTTTCTTTCATATAGGATCCCTGGAACCTCCTGCACTGTATCCCTGGATAAGGCTTAAAGCAGGAAGGAAGCTGATTAATAAAGGGCAGAGGCATGATATCACCCTTCTCTCATGCTACAGGGGCACGTGAACGCTTGTATCAGACTCACTTTCTCCTGCCACTGTCAGACACAAGTAATTGCTGCCAAAGCAAGGAGTTTCCAAGGTGGGTGGCCTTGCAGCACTGGCCCTGGCAAGGTGGCAATACCTCTCCTAAATGCTTCCCCTCTCAACATAACTCCTTTGAACCTAAATCAAAAGTAGGGCCAAAATGCGTACCTTCCCTTGGCTGTAGGTAATCTTATCACATCTCTGCAAGGAACCTATAACCTACTGCAATGTTCACCTGTACTTCTCCACAATGATATCCTACTTTCTCTCCGGGTTTCATTTCATGATCTTGTTGCCTTCTACATTCTCCTGGAGTCTGACACTCCGGACTGGGGAACATCTCACACTGTGAGACAATGAGGTGAGACCATGAAGCCTGGGAAAACTGTGAGTATAGGTCCATCAGTCCATCTCTGCATCATTTCTAACCCTGCCTCAGGCTCTTCCTGCAGGCTTTCCTGGGCCAATGCTCCCAAGGGATGTTTTCCCTGCACTTTTCTACCCCTCCTTCACCTTCCCCAGCAATGTCCTCCCTGAGTTTTTTGCTCTGCTCCCAAAAAGTCTCCTGCAGTGTGCTCTCAAACCCTAGCTCCTCATGTGCATTCTGCACCCTTTGTCTGTAGAGTCTCTACTCCTTGCCTGGGTAATTATGCTTCAGGAGACAAGCTGTACCAGCTGGCTGATGGTATTATAAGTATCACAAATCACTGGAATTTCTACTAATTTTGAATTCTGAAAGTCACTCTGGTCTCAGATGTTCAGCAAATCAATATATTTTTTCCACAAATATGTGTATTGTGTCACAATAACCTGCATATTTATTTTGTTGTTTCTTAAGGAATTTCATTTTTCTTAATTTTTTTGCAAAGAGCATGATTTTCTAAAAATTAATGATCTACAATCCTGCATAAACAGCACTTCAAAAGAAATGCAGGTGGTCAACATATGTTTTCTTCTTGCCAATCTCAGCTAATCTAATGGTTTCTGATAATATCTAGCAAAGGTGTCACAGCCCACAGCCTGCATGTACTGTAGCTTATGGAATTTGAAATTACCTATGTCATTTGTGGTCCTCTACTGGCTCATTTTATCTCTAAACAAGACAGATAGAATAACTGGAGTTTTTTAACTCTCAAAGGAAAATTAGATAAAACTAGTTAAAGGCAATCTAGGATGAGCCCAAATATTTTCCACTCCTCTTTTGCTAAAGATGATGGATTTTTCATATTCAGGGAACCAGGCTTAGAGACACTTGAGTGACTCCCTAACTAGGATGTGTGGTAGATGATTCCATTGTCTTGAAGACAATCAGTGTACTTTATTTTCTTATTTATTACACCACACATGCATTCATCTGTATGTAAATATTCCCAGTTTCCTCCTGTGATTAGGGAAGGGAATTAGCACTCCAGACATAATTGTCTTTTGTCATATTGTTCCTGAGCAGATTCTGTGACAATCTTTGTCCTCTGACCAGGAAAGCTGTCTCTGTGCTGTCACCCTACAGGCAGTGACAAAGAAATTTGTATCCTTCACAGATCAATCCTCTGAAATTAAAACATCTGGCTAAGGCCAGCCTCAGGGGCTTTAGGGTTGGGTGTTTTTCTTTTTAATTTTTTTTCTTTCCTCTCTGTAAAAATAAAACACTTTGCCTGGGAATCTGGTATAGAATTTCTTCCAGATCCATATTATAAGAATCCATAATCTTGTAATCTAATCATGCATTGAATACAGAATATGCCAAGGACTGAATAAACAGTGGTGTTTTTTTACTCTGTGCATATTCAGTGAACATTTGCTCCTGCGGACAGACTGTGGGAATTCACCCAGACCAGCACACCCATCTTTTGTACAGCCCCTCTTTAAATTCAGGCGGATGGCTCAGCAAGGTGCTATGGGACTGCTTGATGTACAGATGCTCTGAAGTGTAACAGATTTGATTAGAACAGTAGGCAGCTCGATTTTTTTAAGAGATTATCTTATGGTTTCTCCCTCATGTGCCACAGCAATAAATAAATGACAGATCTGAACCCAACTGAATGTTGTAGAACTTAGGTCATGTTTGCTTTCAAGTGAGGAGAAACACAGAAACAAATACAGAAAAAGAAATCTGGACAACTCTGTGTACCAGTCTGACCCAGATACTGATCTTAAACAACCTAAGAGAACTATAAAAATCACCTAGATCCTATTTAAAATACTTTGAAAGATTCTTTGTCCAATTTCTCAGTCTTTAAATCCTGCCTTCCAATCCTGCACAGATATTTTCACTTCAGCAGATATTTTCCCTTTGAGCTTTTCCTGTTTAATATATTTCAAACTGAAGTCTCAAGCTGCTTGCTCACCTCTCTCTACTTTAACCGATCAGTTGAATTGCAAGGAGAAAAATAGCTCAAGAAGATGTTTCAGAAGCTAAAAATGTTAGAAAAATAAAAAGTGGAAGTTGCAAATGTGGATTTTATATTTGTCTATAGCAACATTAACAGATGCTCACAGACTAATAACTACTTCCATCATTTTCCATGGAAACTGATAGCAAATTCAAATTTTTAAAAGTTGCTTTGAAAAGCACACATGGAGTAATATGATTTATTACACACAGAGAAAGACAATGAAATTCTGCCAGAGAAACATTTATTATATTTGAAACAAAGAAAATGACAGACCAGTGCACCGAGGAATTTAGCAGGTTGTGGCTTCCCTGCGTGTGGGTGCATAAAATGCTGAGAAAGAGAAATTATACTCTTCAAAAGACACAGTCATTCACAGGCCTACACTCTTTTTGTCTCTTTCACTCTCAATACAAGAAAAGTAATACAACTGTACCTCGAGTGTATATTGGTTGCAGTGACTATTCCTCTTCAATAGGAACAAGCTGTGCACACTCTCCTGTTTTGAGTTTCTAATGGCACCTTCAAGAATCTGGACACCTTCAGCAGCACCAAAATATTTATAACCTATTGAAGGTTACCCAGTCCTTTCTATGAGTGATGCCCTTGTGGTGCTTAAAAAAAAATAATCTATATATATATCCTGGAAGTCTAAAGTGGGAATACAAAACATGGGAAAAGCAGAGGCTGTTGATGTATTTGTTAATGCTTATCCTCCTAATCTCTTTTGGATTTATGTTTAAAGGACTTCAGTTCTAGGGAGAATCTAGGAGATGGCTCAATGGGAAGGATAATCTCTGACAAAGACAAGCTACTGGAAAGAGAAGGCACTAGGAGCACTGTTTTAGGATATCATATACAGTAAAAGAAGGTTGGTGATAAACAGTGAGAGTTAAGACAGGATACGACAACACAAAAAGTTCAAGTTTGGTACCTGTGGATTAGTCATTATGCATAAAACAGTATGGAAACTATTACGACGTACAAGTATGTTCAATAAGACAGTGAAACTAGGTGATGTGTCCAAAGCCAGATAGCACAGAATCACAACATTAGAGAATATGCTGAGTTGGAAGAGACCCAGATCACTGAGCCCAACTCCTGGCCCTGCACAGGACACTCCAAGAGTCACACCATGTGCCTGAGAGTCTTGTCCAAATGCTTCTGGAACTCAGACAGGCTTGGTGCTGTGACTGTTGCCTTGGGGAGCCTGTTCCAGTGCCCAGCTCCCCTCTGGGTGAAAAATCTTTTCCTGATTTCCAACTTAAACCTCCCCTGCCTCAGCTTCCTGCCATTTCCTCAAATCCTGTCACTGGTCCCAAGAATGATGATATCTGTACCTGCCCCTCCACTTCCTCTCATGAGGAAGTTGTAACTACAATGAGGTCTCCCCTCAGTCTCCTCTTCTTCAGGCTGAACAGACCAAGTGACTCCTCATACACCTTCCTCTCCAGACCCTTCACCATCCTCTCGGCCCTCCTTTGGACACTCTCTAATAGTTTAATGTCTTTTTTATATTGTGGCACCCAAAACCGCCCCCAGCACTCGAGGTGAGGCTGCTCCAGTGCAGAGCAGAGCGGGACAATCCTTGCCCAGCTGGCGATGCTGTGTCTGATGCCCCCCAGGACATGGATGACCCTCCTGGCTGCCAGGGCACTGTTGCCTCATGTTCAACTTGCCATGGACCAGGACCCCCAGGTCCCTTCCCACATTGTTTCTCTCCAGCCTCTCATTCCCCAGTTTGTACACACAACCAGGGTTGCCCCATCCCAGGTGCAGAATCTGGCATTTTCCCTTGTCAAATTTCATATGACTGTGGCAGAACTGAAAACAAAAGACCTCCGCTCCTCTCACACATTCTTCTGTCCTGTTCTGAGTCTGAGCCATGGACTTTCACTGTTGGAAGAGTTCTGCCTTGCAACAAAACCTTCCAGAATCCTACTGAAAACCTCAATCCATCTCCCCTTCACATCAATGGCTGTCCAAAAATCCTTTGATTTCAACAGATCCTGAAGTGGATCCTTTATGACTGAAAAATTAAGAAACTAGACTTCTTTTTCTTCAGCTTTCTGTGATAGACACTTTCACGCTACGTATTGGTGTAAAAATGTTAGTCATATGGTAAAAGCAGCATCTGTCAAACTGCTATGTTGGATTCTTTTTTAAATGCACTCAGAGCATGCTTTATGTTTTCTATACTGAGAGATGGAAGAATCTCAAAGCACCTGAGAGAATAAGAAATACAAAAAGCTACAGGGAATATACTTCAGAGAAAAGTCATTATGTAAACAACAGCAATTATATTTTAACATCAGTCTAGTTATTTGTGAACCAAAAACTATGTTTTGAGTTTTGTTTGTAGAGTAGAAATAAATATTTACACAGGAGAAATACAGATTGCTATTGAAGCTGAAAAATTTGATGGCCTTGAAAAAATATACTACATATATTTAAATTCAGACCTATATACATAGCACTGTGGGAGGTTTGCATTATCTTCCTCTATTTTTGAATGATATAGTGTTTGAAGCATTGTTAACATAGAATAGGATGCAAATATTTATTCTCTTTCTCCCTTGTTTACCTTCCTTCTCTTCCATATATTCTCTGGGTCAGAACTTGCAGCTTCAGCTGAAGTTAATTGCATATAATTCAGTAACTTCATATATGCAGGATGTGTAGAATCTCTTATACTGTGCTCCACAGAATTGTCTTCTCAGCCAGTTTTCTAAGTGAAAAGGGAGTAACGCTGACCAGTAGATTCAGCAAAGATATCTGGGCACCGTGTGATCCTTTTTCCAAAATCGTCTTTGGCTCCATAATTTCAAATAAAATGTAAGAAAGCTGCTCTTAAGTGAAACTGTGAATTCCTAAGATAAGTCTGTAGCAAAGTGTTTTTATTTTCTTTAGTATACTTTACTGAAAGGGGATCACTTAATGAAAAAATAAGCAAGATGTATGCACAGTGCTGTTTGGACTAGTCAAACATATACTCTCAGTTCTGAAGATACATTTAGACTGTTGAGTTTTGATATGGTGCCTATTAGTGTTTGGGAGGAGGTGATAAAAAATAAAAATATAAATCTACATTTGTGACCATGGGCATACTTTGAAGAAGTCAGTGTAGAACTATTTACATTATCTGTTCTAGACACTTGCCTCAGTAATGGACTCTGTAATCCTATGTTCTTGAGCTTCTATCCTTCTATGAAAAAAATTAAATCAGAAAATGAGAACTTGGTTTTTACTTAGAGAAGAATAACAATATTCATATTTTCAGAAGGGAGTCCTTGTAATTTCTTTGGAAAGAATAACATTTTCCAATGCATGTTCTTTCAATATTAATTCTTTCAGTATTTAATTCTCTTTCATTAAAATGGTATTTAAATTATATAATGGGAATGTTCTTGAAACAAAACCTTACAAATTCCTAATTGAGTGATATTTGTACAGAGCTGTGCTAAAGTAGTATATAGTGGGTTTCCTCTGAAACACAGAGACAGTGCTCTCAATATAGTGTTTGGGCTGGAAAATAATTGCTTTAAAAAGATTACACTGGACTTAGATAATAAAATTTGCTAAATTTGTTATATTTATGCTTTAAACATTTAATACAATAATTTTGAAATAAGTTAGTAAAATATTAAAAAAATAAAATCTATATCACCAAGAATGATTTTATATTACAAAAAGGAACCAGCAATTACTTTACTTTCATATTGCATATTAGTCTACTTTTTAATCCAATAAAAAATCAGAAATTATAAACTTTATTGAGCTAATTACCTACAGATGTACTGATTGAAAACATTTCCAGATTAATACCCATATTCACAAACCAAAGGAAAACTATGTATCTAGTTCCTTTACCTCAGAAAAGTTTCCCTTTGGTCTGAAGGGAGTACTTTCCTCCTCCTGATTATTCTTCCATTCCTGCCAGGTATTGCTGGTAGGACTGTAAAAGTTTGCCTCATTCCTGCCTGCACTCCTGTGAATGAGTCACAGGGTTCAGTGACCACCGAGAGCCAGAGCATCAGAGCATCAGAGAACAGTTTGGATTAGAAGGGATCTCTGGGGTTATTTCATCCAACATCCTGTACAAAGAAGGGTTGACTTTGAAGTTAGATGAGGTTCTTCAGAGTTAAATCCAGTTGAAGTTCAGGTGACTTCAAGGACAGAGATTCCACAGATCTCTGTGCAAGCTTCTCTGATCCTTCATCACCCTCACTGCGAAGAATTTTTCTGTTAGATACTATTGTAATTTCTCTCTTTGAAGCTTTTGTTTGATGCATCTTGTCCTTTCATTGTGCATTTCTGAGGAGAGTGGCTCCATCTTCTCTACAACTACTCATTAAAGGAAGTTAAGAGAGCATTTGTCTTTCATATGATTGCTTATGTATCTTGGTTTTACATAACTTGACTTTACTCATCTGATGCACCACTGGGGAAGTGATGGCACTACTGTGCCACTTGGCACAGTGATCTGTAAGCAGACCTTACCAGGAAAGAGCTCAGTGAGAAGTATCTTGTTCATCCACACTTGCCTTCCACCACACTCGCTTGACTTCCTGCGTTTTGGAACAGACCATTCTTGTGCTTTGAGGAGCTTGATCTGGAGTTTTCTCAGTGTTCCACTTGCTGTTGCTCACTATTCCCACACTATCACCCCTCACTTCTCTCTGACTGATGATTTCTGTCTCTTGTTAAACATATTTTCCCAGAGACACCACCAATTTCAGTGATGCACTCAGCAGTGTTCTGCAGAGGGCCTGTTCTGGAGCCAGCTTGTGTCCAGCATGGGGCATTCCCACAGGCCACCCCTGCAGTCCTCCCACTCCCAAAACCTTGCCAACTACACCAATGCAATGCTATATTCCTGTGTATTTCTGAAAGAGTGTGGCAATCATTGTGCTTATGCCTGAAGATACCCTGAGATTCTGGGGTACATACCTGCATCTTTATGAACTATGATAAACCCTTTAACACAGTTTACAGCTTACAGTGATGTCACTGTAGGTACCTGCCATTAACAACTGGACTCAAATCATGATTTCCAGCATGTGACTCACTGGAAAGTGATACATGCTGTGCAAAATGAAAATGGTGACTTTTTCTGTTAACCTTTGTTCTGAATTTGCAATCTGTAACATAAGAGCTTAGTCATTGCTCACTTGCATCTGAGTGAATTGTTTTAATTTGATTTACTTAAGTATAATTGCTTGCAATTTATAATAATTTAGTATCAGCTTCAGCTTACTTCCAATTCTATATATCAGTTTCATTCAAAACTGTGAAGATCATCACTTAAACTGGTAAAGACATTTCCAGTTGAAACAACACATTTATTTTAAATGTACTACTTAGGATTTTGTAAAGTAAAAGATGTGTGAAATTTAAAAATACTGGTTGAAAAGACTTACATTATTTATTTAGTCTGAAAATATGGCATATATGATGATAAAGGGAAGCTGCTGGGGTGTGAGTGAGTGGGTGAGTTCAGGATTTTTCCACTTGTACTCCAAGGCACAACAAAGGTAAACTAAAGACAGCTACAGAAAAATATTTTCTTTTGTATAAGAAGTGTTCTGGTTTTGTGGGTATTTACAACACATAAGTGTTAATTTTGATTTCTTTATGTCCTGCTGTGGCATAAAATTATGGTAGCAGAAGAACAACAAAGGTTTCCTACAATTCTATTTCTTATTAAATGATTATTCCATTGTGTTTCCCTTTCTCTTTATTTATGTCTTATTTCTCCAAATATAATCTACTATTTAGACCAACTAAACTAGTGTAGGTTGCGTAACAATATTGCAAGTGTGAGTTCTTTAGCCCTCAAAATAATCTTAAAATACTTATTCCTTGTATCAATACTTCACTTATTATTGGCCCTCCAGGGCCAAGGAACCAGGTCTACACAAATCCTGGCTCCTCTGTGCTGCAGAGCTGCTGCAATCCAGCTGTAAAGGGAAGCTGAGTGAGTGTGAGATTCCATCTCCAGAGCAGTGCAAAGACACAGCCTGGCTGTGAGAATCTGATCCAGAACACATTCCCTTTGATCTATTTTTTTTCTACATAAATTCCTACACTTATTTTTCTGCAGTATCTGTATTCATATCCCCAAGTCACATTTTGTGATATGTGCTTTATCCTTTCAATCTCAAAAATGTATTAATTTATTTGTATGCCTTTGAGTTTTTACCCTGCCTTGATCACAGTTCTTATGAACACAAGCCACAATCTCATTTCTGACACATTAATTTCATTTCCCTTTCCCCACCTTATCCAAACAACAGACCACAAATAGCATAGCTCAGGTAAATTTGACTGTCCCCACCACCACCAAATGTTGACATTTAAGGAAGTAAACACATAGCATTTTCATCTTTGTTCCTTTCACAGTGAAATGCCTGTTTAACCTAAGCAGCCCAAAATGGAAAGAGGATTCTTGGTGTAAAAGCAAGGCTTCAGCTTTGTGAACAGAAAGTGTTCACCTTGTGCCTTAACAGGAAAAGCAACAAATAAAATGACAAGGTGGCTACTCCACCTCAGGAAAGATTTCCTAAAACTTTATTCCCTAAATCTCCTTTTGTGGCTCTAGGCGGTAAAAAGAAAGTTACAGTGAGCATAGAAGCAAGAAAATAGGTCATTTCTTGTTTAAAAGTTCATGCTGAACAGCAGTTCCTGTCCTCAAAAGCTGTTTTCTTTCAGAAAAACAGCAGGCTCAATGAAACACATTGTGCAAAAATTACGAACTACAGTCTTTTCAGGGTTAAAAAAACTCTAAAAAAATAACAACTCAAACTACAAAACACCAAAACACAGAATAGTTGCCATAGTAAGAAAAAGAATCTGTGTTCTGCTAGAACAAAGCCAGCATTGCATAATGCAATTCTGATCAACTCTTTTTTTTTATATAGAGGTTTGCTCTCAAGCAAAGGATTTAAATTATTTATGTAGATTCATAGATTCTGTCGTGAATAGCAGAGTAACGATCTGCTGTCCTCTGTTTGGTACCTGCTCAGAGGTATTGCCGGAAAATATTGAACATTCCTCCTTGTCTATGGCATTTATACAATGAAGGTGTGGCTGACATTAGCCATGAAAAGAATAACAAACATTTTGAATAATTTTCTGGGATCCTTCTCAGTAATTTTTACGGTGGTTGGCACTGCACTTCCACTTTCAATACACTGAAATCATTTATATTAAGATGCTTGGCAGATTGCAATGTCTTCCTAACCAAAGCTGTAAAGTACTGGCTCAGTCAGCACAACAGCTCCTTCCTTGGAAAATTGGTGCTCTTAACCAGTCTCTTTCTTAAGTGCAATACCTGAGTTCTACAGATCTTCTCTCTTTGACCTTTTGGGCTCAGGCTCAGATGAGATCTAACTCCATGATAAAAATTCCATTCGCTGATAGCTGTATTTAACCCCAGGGCACACCGATCTTCTCAGTAATTCACTTGTTGCTAGTCATGTTTCAGCAGTAAAGTTACCTGATAAACACAGGCTGATTCACTTCAAAGTACTTACCATTCAATCTTCCTTTTTTCTGCAGAGAAGCTTTTGTCTAGTGATGTAAATACACACAGCAGTGAAGTTAACATGACCATGAAAATTAAATCATGTACATTGAAAGGGACAGGACAGGGAAAAAGGAAAAATATCAATGGACGTGTGATGTGAATCTGAAAGATTAATGCATTGCTATGGATTTGTATGATCTCCAAATAAGCAGAAGTAATGACTTCTGCTGACAAAGGCGTACAAGGTGCATCCAGACACAGCTTTGAGATCACCCATGTTATGAATATTGACTGTCACCAGCTGCTTGAACACTCCATGATCTGTGCTGCACGTGGTGTTCATACAGTCATAAATGTGTCTGTTACCCTTCTCGTACTAGGCAAGATCTCCTTAGATTTTAAGTAATCAAATACCAAGACCTGTAAGCAGTTGAACCTCATATCCGTACATTTAGAATACATGTATTACGCTGTATAAAAAGACAAGGACCAAGATAAGTGTCAGAGAGAGGAAAACAGGCAGCCAGAACAAAAGGTGGCATCAGAAGCAGATACCAATATTATCAACGCTTGTTAACTACTTTTAGTTCAGCTCTCAACATCAGTGCAGATTATTTTTTAATACCAAGGGTAAGTAGCATGAGTAACATGGGGAAACAGACTAATGCAGGGAAATAGAGCAGATTCTACTAATAGCAAGCTAAATTGTGGGGAAAAATCCTGCATCCTATCCCATTGGTGTAAAAAATCTGCTGAGTTTGCTAGTCACATTTCCATACTTTGGTGATCTTACTGTAATGGTAGAGAAGGAAAATTGGTCTTTTCAACTTGCAGTATATTCAACTGAGGGGTCAGACAATTTGGACAAAAGTTAAGTTGTAGAACAGGTCCTAGAGTAAAATCTCATAAAAGATTATTAATACTCTGTGGAAAGGGAAAAGTCTGAAAACACCCTCCAGACTAGCAGTCCTTTTAGCTCTCAGAATGCTCTTCAGCTCTACATTTTTCACAATGCCTATCAAGACACAGATCTAACTCCTATATATCATGCCTTCATTCATTTGCGTTCCTCCACACACAAATCATGGTCTGTTAACTTCACGTACCAGTATTTCTTTTATCTCCACTTCCCTTCATATGATCCCATTTTCTTTCTTATTACTATGCCTAAAATTGGAGCACCTTTTCAACCATTTTAACCTCTTTCAATTTTCTACTTAGCCAAATTCAGCACCACTCCATCAATTCTGCCCCTTTATTGGATGCTCCAATCAACATAGTATGGCTCACAGATAGAATGCAAAAGGATCTTGGAAATGCACATGCAGATTAAAAATAAAATGACATACTAATAAAGTGAAACTGAAATTGAAGCTTTCATGCATTACAGGAGAAAAATTATAAAGATTGGAGGGAAAATGAAAGTAGTCTCATACATAGAGAAAGCAAGTATCCTTAAAAGTCAGTTGTAAAACAAATCCCATGTAAACCAGAATAGGGAGAGTCTGCACCTCATAAAATTATTACAGAGGTAAAACTGCAAGTTTTACCAGTGACTGTACAGCCCTGCTTTGAAATTCCAGCCTGACAATTAAGACAAAGGCAATTTTAAGGATCAAGAAAAACATAATGATCCTAGAGTTTGATGAATATGATGATTAAAAGTCTCTTAATTAATTTGAGATAATGATGGAATCAAAACTTGTGTCTTAATGGAAGATGATAATTTAATTGGAAAGCTGCTCTAGATGTGAATATACTAGAGGCAGATACATAACAGTGTCAGAATTTAAGTTTATTTTGCTGCAAGAAGGAACATGAGGATTTTCTATGAATTATACAAGAGTAAATACATTCAACTTAGGTGGTGAAGTGCAAAGCTCCCCAATACATTGCTATTGGAAAAAGTCAGACCCTAATAATACCTAAGAAAAAAAATTTTTCACACATTTCCTAAAATCTCTGCCCATGCCACACAAAAGCTTTCTTCTCTCTTCCATCACCTCAAATATATTAGGTTATTGGAAAATCCTGACTCCCTTAGGACCACTTCAGATTTGTGATGTACATCCTGTGCTGCATATTACAGCAGGTGAGAGGATTTTTTTGTCTTGCATTGCAGAGAACAAACAAAAATCAAGTGAAACAAAATAAAAATGCATTTCAATACAAGTCATCCTTCCACACAACTGATCTCAAGTATCAAATTCTCATCAGATTTATCATGACATTAATAAAAAGCGTGAGTCTTGCGCAACTTTTGTCTTTCTAACCAATTTAGTAAAGTATTTCACTGCAAGGTTTTCCTCAGAAACTTATCTTCAAAAGGAAATGATAAGACTCACTGGTTCCAGGATCATAAATGTTCAGGTTCCCCAATGCTCCATGCCTTTTTCCCTCAAGAGTTACTGAGCACTGGGCAAGCTCCTGGCAAGACCTGTGGCTCTGTGGAGAGAGGAGACCACAATGGAGCAGGTTTGCTGGCAGGATCCCACAAAGGGCCCATGTTGGAGCAGTCTGTTCCTGAAAGATTGCACTTCGTGGAAGGGACCCACACTGGAGTAGTTAACGAAGAACTGTAGCCCATGGAAAGGACTCATGCTGGAGAAGTACATGGAGGACTGTCTCCTGTGGAAGGGACTCCACACTGGAGCAGGGAAACAGTGTGAGCAGTCCTCCCCTGAGGAGGAAGGAGTAGTGGAGACATTGTGTGATGAACTGACAGCAGTCTCCACTCCCTGTCCCCCTGTGCCGCTGGTGGGAAAGAAGTATAGAATTTGGGAGTGAAGCTGGGCCTGGGAAAAAAAGGGAGGGGTGGGGGAAAGGTGTTTTTAAGAATTTTTTTTTTAATATATCCCATTATCTTACTCTGATTTATTTAGGAATAAATTAAAATACTTTTTTCTGAGTCTAATATGTTTTGCCCATGATAATAATGATCTCCCCCTGTCATTATCTCAGCTCATGGGCTTTTCATTATCTTTTCCTCTCCGTGTCCAGCTGAAAAGGGCAGCAATAGATAGGCTTTATGGGCACTACGTGCCCATAAACCCAAAAACCCACCACACTATTTTATCTCTTTTTTAACTGCACATCCCATTTTATCAGCCCTTTTTTTTTTTTAATCAAATAATCTTTTCTCTTAAATATTGAACTTTTGTATCTATTGATGTAGTCATTAAGTTTTATTTTGGAAAGTGTTTAGAATTCTCAAACCTTTCCTTATACTTTCACCTTGAAACATTGTTTTGCCTGTACATGTTTAGTAAAATGTATTTTTAGTTAGATTTTAACACATTTCTAATGGGAGCAAAATTATTTTCCCACTTTCTTTCTAGCATACAGGTGAAGTGAGAAAAAAACCCAGATTTTTTTTCCAACTGTTTTGAAACACAAAACATTTGAAAAAAGTTGTCCAAGAAAAACCTTTTCCACAATGAAATTGCTGTTGGAAAATATTGGGGGGAAAAATACACGATGCTAACAGATCTTCTGCAGACATCCAACTCCCTTTCCAGTCTAAGAGACAGATTGTTTAGACTGTGCATATAGCAAGAAAACACTCCAAATGCTGTGTATAAGCCACCCCCCTGAGCTACTGGAAGGACATTAATGCCCTTCAAAAAACCAGTGCAAATACCTAATTAATTTCTTTTCCCTAGGAGTTTGATTCTTAATGTTATAAAAAAAAAGAAACTAAATCCCATCTGATTAACAGTTTTCAAAAAGGGACACAGTAGGTCAACATAAATTGTTTTTCTAAATTGGAAGATCTTGCAAAGAACAATTAAAACCACAAACAGAGCACTTCAGCAAACCATAACAAATGAGAATGAATCTACAGAGTAATGTCTCATTTTTTGCCAAGACTCTCAATCACTTACTCTTATATTTGTTAATTTTGTTGACTTCAGTAAATAAAACTATATACAAATCTTTCCAGAGTGCAGATCTACTTTATGAACTGGAGAAAGTAATAGTGAAAACACAAATGACATAAGATATCTAAACTTTATTTTGAATTCTGTTTACATTTAAAAAATGGCAGACTGTAATGACAGCAGAAACTTAATTGAAAGTATTTTCTTTATTCTGTGTTGGTGTTAGTATTTGGGATGGCTAAACAACCAGAATAGGCACGTGTCAGGATATGCAAGTATATCACAGAAATAAATCTGCTTTACAAACCAGAATTTGTGCTATAACATTATTTTCCATCACAATTTACAAAGATCAGTTCCAGGTGTTCTCTAATTAACAGAGTACCAGAATTTGCCGTTCCCATTCACATTATCTGTATTCACAGATTCACATTGCATTCAGCAGCTTCTTAATCCCTCAAAGACATTTTGTAAAATGTACAGGAAATAGCAGGTTATGAACTCTGGGTGATCACTGTAACCAGTGTCAACTCAGCCTTTCTTACACAAGCTTTATCTTTTTCTCCCTTAGAAACGTCAAAACACTCTTAGTTTTAGCACAAAGCACACTTGGTTTTAGCACAAAAATTCCTGTCTGAAAAATTTTTGTCACACACATCTGTTCCTCCTGCCAGAAAGTCTCACCACTTCCTTTCCTTGTACAAGCCATTAACATGTTAGATCACTTCTGACATATTCAGAAAATAGAAAGTAATTTCTTTCCTCATGATTCCTTTTTTCATCCAAGGATTCAGTAAACTCAGAATGAGTTAAATTAAAGGTCATAAATCATAAGAAAAAAAAAATACTTTCTGTGACGGCAGGAGACAACATAACACTAATAACAGTCTCTTTCCAATGTATTTATCACCTGTATAGAGTAGTAATCTCTTCTGTCACATTCAGGCATGTCACCCTTGTACAGATTCAGTCTGCTGGGTTTTTTGACCTCTACTACATCAACTTAGCTATTCCTCTCACAGTGGCACTCATCTGGAATTGGACTATGAGTGATAAAATAAAGCTGTCAGTAATTTACTATGAACATATTCCTACTCAATTATTTATGTCATGTTAAAAAAAAAGCCCTAATAACAAAATAATAATATTGCATATTTATAACAGCAATTTTTATACAATGTTTTCAACTGCTGTTCTCAAGACAGTCTTTAAAATAAATTGGCGGTAATTGCCATTACTTTTGCTCTAGACAATTTACTAAAGGCAGTTTTTATGAGCTGGTTACCAGTGAATATGTTTGAGTTTTCTAAATATTAACATGTACTTAAATACTGCTAATGGGGCAACTCTTGTAATAGGAAACCAAAGGTGTAAATATGCAAATTTAGTATGTATTTTCTATAGGCTGGTTAATCAGAAAATATTGGTGAGGAAGGTGAGGTACAATACTGTTTTCTTCCTCTTATTGACTCAGTGTTAGAACCCCAAGTCAATGCACTTATCGTCATTTTGGTATTTCCTTTCCCATTGATTAACTCAGAATTTGGTTTTCATAAGCTAAAAAAGAAGACTGTTAAGGTCAATGCAATTACACTGCTATAAATTCTGGGTTAGTTATCAGTTTTAAATATTTCCAGGTCATTAACCATGTGGCAGTTGACTTTTCAGCATGAAAGTAAAGGCTGGGAATGCATCGGGCTACGTGCAAATGGCATTTGGCTTGATATACAATTTCCACAGCTGTTTCAGAGAGTCTGTACTGTCTTCCTAAAATGTTTGCCACATGTTACCTTTTCTTCTACTGTGAAAAAGAATATTATTTCTTTATCTTATGCAGGCACCACTGATTTACTGAGATATTTTCTAGAGCTATGATTCATCAAAGTGAAAGCCAAATAAATGCCACACTGGTGCATACATAATAATAAGTATTACCTAGCTGAGCTAGTGTCACTACAAATCATCTCACCAGACATTGGTATTATCCTTTTTCTTAGACTCAGTGGGTCATTTGTAGCTCCAGGTGAGCACATGTTTGCAGGTAATGTTTGCACCAGTTGGTTGATTTGGCGTTGTTGCACAGCGTGAAGGCCAGAGTTCAAATTGCAGCCGTGGGCTCCCACTGAAGACAAAGGGAGCTCTGGGAAAAGGCACGAGCTTCTGAAAGGCAAGGGGTGCCCCTGAGTTAGTAGGGTAGTACAGGGGTTCAGTAACCTAAAATCCTTACGAGGAAAAGTGGATTGTTTTCATCATCTTCCTGTTACCTTATCATTCACACATTAAAACAACCAAGACAACAAATGAAAGTAGTTGTGCATGCACAGTTAAAGACAGGTAGTGACATAAAGGAATAAAGATGCAAATGCATAACCTAAATAAAATTCTTTTCCCTCCAGACCTTTTATTCATGATAGACTTTAAAAAAGCATTAATACCACCAGTATGTAACATATTAAATTGGGGGCTATAGTGAAAGAACCACATATCTTTTCAGGGCATAGCTTAGAAGGACAACAGTATAAGAACTGACTTACTGCACTGCACTAATAATTAAACCTGTCAAGGAAATGAGTGACTAAATTAAATTTGCTGTTGAAGTTGTACTCCCTAGCAAAAATATTTATGGAATTAAAGACATATTATAAACATATTTGAAGAGGTACAAAATATTCAGAAAATATAGAAGGTTTGCGATTGTTGTCTACGCTTCCTGCACAAACCTAGTTCCATGCTGAAATATACCCATTGTCTATCCAGCACTACAACTTCTAAAAAAATTTTGGATCCAAACTCTGTGATACATTTGCATGCAATGGGAACTATATATTACAATATATTCTCTGCTCTGGACCTTTTTACAGGAAAGAAGTACAAAGGATATAATCAGTACTACTAAAAAAGAGAATTCTTTTTAATTGAACTATTCAGATGTTTCAGGACTTATGTAAAAAGCTGGAGCCTTAAATAATATAGTGGTGGGTTTCAAGTCTGGATTCCAAATTATTTAGATCTTTAAATATTTACGTCCTTGTAAAATGCTAGGAATATTCAGGTTATTATGGAATTCATCTTTCTCAGATGAATCTGACAATACATTTGCATGGTCATATGCCACGGGTTCTTAAAGATTAAGCATAGTCAGGTATCTTTGTTCCATAAAACCTAAACTACCAGATCATCAAAACTGCTTGCTGCAGTTTCTGTGCTATATGACTTCTGTGCTGTTTTTATTTGCCTTTAGGAAACTAAAAAATCTAAACCACTTTGTTGTTTAGATTTTTCTTTTAAACAAGTCAGGAACAAGTCCACACAAAGATTTCAGCTACATCCACAGGGAAAAGAAACCTGGCCTTGGTCACCTATGGATTAAAAAATGAATCTTTCTTAGTGCTATGAAATCATGCCTTGAAGAACCACTAAAGCCTCTTACAAAATTCTTCGTGTCTTTGATCCTGTTAGTGCTTCCATGTGAGGATATAATCATATAGGATGCTATAATTATTAGCATAGCTATATATTTCAAATGATTAATAAAGTTAGCACAGTTTGTTAGAAGGCTAATAAAGTTTAATCTTAT
The DNA here is from genome assembly GCA_013400975.1 of Atrichornis clamosus. Taxonomy (NCBI): domain Eukaryota; kingdom Metazoa; phylum Chordata; class Aves; order Passeriformes; family Menuridae; genus Atrichornis; species Atrichornis clamosus. The sequence goes on from WBMZ01012755.1 coordinate 104,488, forward strand.
TCAAACAGGTGAAGAGTGCACATTCTTGTGAAGAAAAAACTATAGCACCTGTGAGTGAGCCCAAAATAATTAATCATTAATCAGAGCCAATTGAACAAACAGTTTAAATTACATGCCACTGTGGGCTCTTGGTTTAAAACAAATTACATGTTTTCTTTCCTTCTCCCACACTTTCCTTGCTATTCTCTCTTCTTTTAAATCCTTAATCCCTTGAAGTTTTTGTATTCTTTCAGGCAGAGAGAGATATTTATCATTCAGCTTATTTCTACTAAGCAGAACATCTGTGCATGTTTGTTTAAACAGTTTCAAGACTGGATCCGCAGTTTCATTCTTTTTATGGTTATTTCTACTGCCTCCAATGGAGTTGTCTCCATAAGAATTTGCAGGTATTGTCTCCAAAGCCTGTTCCTTTCTAGAAAGTTCACAGAATTCAGGATGTGTTTAGGCACAGAGATTCAGAAGTCTTGTGAAACAAAAGAATTCCTTGCTTCAAAAGAGCAGGAAGGATTATAGGTATAGGAAAGATATCTCAGGTGTCTGCATAGAAGCAAAGTATTTGAGTTCTTATCTTAAATGCATGCTTTGCCAAGTAGTTTATTTCCTTGCCTATTTCAAATAGACCTAAAAAAGGAAAGCTAATGAGCATGACATGAAGTTCCATTGGACTAAGACTTTGGGATAGCCAGAATTCTACTCCCAGCTTCACTTTTGCTTTCTGCATTAGCAGCCATTGGCTAACCGTAGAAATAATCTTACAAAGAGGAACTGTGACCATTAAAACCTTTGCTATCTGACAGCCTGACTACAGAGCCAGAGATGGTGTGGTCCTTGCCTAATGGCTGGTTGAAGGGCAGCCTTGTGGAACATAAGGGTCTGAAATTCCTCAAAGGAGACAGTAAATCCAAGGATCTTGTTTTCGTCTTATTAAGGCTGGGAAGCATCGTTTTGGCAGGATTTTTTTTTTCTGCACTCTTAGTTTCATATGTATTCCAAAGAGAGCTGTCAATTTTAGGCTTTTCAAAAAATTTGGTCTCAGGGATGGCTGAGTACTAAATTTCAGATGGACATAGGATAGACACAAGTAACAAGCACACAACTGCTGCAAGGGGAGCAGTTGTTTGTTTGCAAAGGAGAAATGAAGGCACCTAAGAATTTGCCTCTGTAAAACTGAGTTTATTGTACAGTTTACATAAGAGAGGAGTTTTGTGGATTTGTTAGCCACTTAAATTTGTCTGGTTTGATACACAATGCAAGCTGCTCATGATTGTCATCAACTCTTTGTTTATAGGTACTTTGGGAAAAATAATGTTTCCTGCATAGTTCTCTTGCTGTAGATAAACTGAAATAGTTTGTAAATATCTGGCAAGATATATAGTTCAAACATAAAAATTTGAATTCTTAATATGTACATAACTTCTCAACAAAACCAAATGTAAGATTTTGTATATTAGGACAGAGGAATATGTCTTGTAAGAAAATAGTCAATGAATATATTCAATTATCTTTAAAATTCTAATAAAAGTAATATTTGTGTGCAAAAGATTGTGCGTATGAACAGTATATTATGTGATTTTTAGCAGCAAAGAAGACAATAGAATTTAAATGTACCAAAATCTTCTGAAGAAAATCACTAGAATGTTATTTCCCCTGCCTCTATTATCCACCTTAGTAGCCCCTTTGAAGAATTAAGAGTATACAGATAAAACTAATATACATATTTTGCCTATAGTAATTAGCTCCCCTACACAAACTTTCTGACCAATTGCATGTTATCATAGTTCTGTAGTAATCCACCAAACACAGCAATTCACATGGTCTTCCATTTTTTACAGGAGTTCAAATTGAAAGAAAAAAACAAAAAAACCCCACAAAGCTGTCAAATTTAACAGATTAGAAAAGGCAATTTCTCTCTCTCTCAGAGAAATCTTAACTGTTTCTCTGATGCTAACTCACATCTTGTTGAGATAGAGCTTAATTCCATACGAACACCTTGAAATAATTTGTGCAAATAAATTAAGGAATGCATTAGTTTGCACATAGCATCAATCTGCAAAAACTCTTCTAGGCAAAATATCTACACAACCTACATTTTTCCCAAGTCTCTTTAGTAATTTTCAAGACTTAATCGTGTAATAATCAGAATCATGTTATGATTCTGCTACTTTAATATCCTAAATCCTCTCTTCCACTAAACATAGACCTATGTATAAGCAGGTAACTGAGTAGGTAATGTAAGAGTCATGCAAGCATTTTCCTATATCATGGAAATTAATCTTAACATATTTCTTAGGAACAACCTTCCTAGAAGATAAATAGTATTCAAAACAAAAACTTGGCATTTAAAAAGTGTCTATTTTTCTTTTTCCTTGAATTCTGTATTTATTTAACTAATAAAACTGGTTTTCTTATTGGCAGTTATCAAACACAAATTGCCAATTAAATCAATGACATTACAGTCACCTAGGTTCTCCCCTACATATGGCAAGTGATACCAAAAATGCACTATCTTTTTGTAAGAGGCTCATAGTTTAAGTGATCACATAACTTTATCCTACATTGTATAAAAACAAAAGAACAGGTATTCAAATGAAAATAGGCATTCAAATAAAAACATGTTAAGTATTTATCTCATCTCCAAAAAAGGCAAAAATGCAAACACTTAAGAAAAGAGCATAAGACCAAAATTACTATCCATGTAATACTCTGGAAGCCCCCTGAAACACTTTCTAAACATAAAATTATCATAATTTTCATATTCATTAAGGAAGATAAAGAATAGTGGTCATTTTTAGGGGCAAATATCTTACTCTGGATCATCCTTATATCTGCTGGACCCGAGATTTGACTAGCTGACATTAGGAAACATGATTTATCCTGATGAGATCTGATAATCCTTAGAATTCATTTATTCCTTCTTCAAGTATATTCCCTGCCGTGATATGGAAAAAGAATGTCTTCATGCTTTTTCTTGAGTACAGAATGCTTCATAGTTTCACTGCTTGAGCTGGTAATATATCCCAACACAGCTTTTTGGAGTTTATGCACTTCAAACTCAAAACTTTGAGTGGATGATGGTCTTTGATACAGTTTTACAATTCTAAAGTTTCATTTTCAAATGCACAGTCTCATGAACTTTTGAACCTCTTCTGTTTCCCCTTTAAATTCTATTTTAAAGTGATAAAAATTGCACTAATTATATTGGATGTGTTAAAATGTGTATAGACCTCTCAAACCACTGTAGAGATGGAAAACGAAGACTGACATGCCAGCAGTTGGATTCTCAGTAAATAGTCAGAATATATCAGCATACAGGAAAAATCAATATTTTTACAGAAATTAGAATACAAGATGAAAAGTGATGAGTCACATGGAAGATCTTAATTTTATGAATGTCATATCAGCCTAGCAGGCATTCATTTTGGATAAGTAATCTTAATATCACAGGATAAAGATTATATAAAGGAATTGCCAATATTTTGTTATGGAAATGAGAAAATTTGGGGTTAAAATAGAGACGAGCGATTTCTCTTCATCATCAAGTGAAAAGATCAGCAAAAAACTCACATGGAGCATCTTTCTGCATCTCTGTGGGAATTCTGCTTCTTGTGATCTGTTGCTGCCAGATTTAACGTGCTGAATGTATTATACACAAAGTTGTCTGACTCACAAGCCGTTTTTATTTCCTCAGCACAGATACTGCTTGATGTTGTTCAACAGCATAAAACAGTTAAATAAAGCATGTTTTTGTGCTATATACTCTACATTTTAACAAAAAAAAAGGACATCAATTATCAAAAATATAAAATACATACTAAAAATAAGTCTTTGTGCCACCTGCAAGTTCCTTGTAAGACAGCCTCTAATTCCTTCTTCAGGTTCCTCTTTTAAACATTCCTCATACACAATAATTCTTGTTGTGTTAATCTGGTCAGGCCAAGAAGTCATTTTTTTCTAGTTTTGCTCCATTTTCTTATTTCAACACAATGAAGCAGAGCTAAGAGCTGAGAGAAGGGCCCCTGTCTTATTTGGATTGGTGGCGTCACTGCACTACTGAGTGTTATCAGTGAGGAAACAAGGGTGGGAATGTGCAGAGAGTCACCTTTATCTGAGCATCTTTTATCTTGCACATATAACATACACAATTTAAGATTTCTCAGATATCATTTACTGGCTAACCTAGTACATAACAAGGACTAATAAACAAAAAACATTAGCATTAATTTGTTTACCAATCCCGTGGTGAGGATGGCTGATGAGCCTATCCCAGCCAGGGAATTGTCAGGTCAGTGAGGAAGGGTTAGATCTGTTATGCTTTGAAATTGGCTGAATCTTGATGTTGCTGAGCTACTGTCTTCTGATGTTCTGCTTTGCCTTGTTTGTTTTATCCTTTCTCATGTCAGTATTTTTCCTCTTGAATCTTTCAGCTGTTGCACTTCTGTTTATTTTTCTTATCTTGCATAGCTCTAGTTCGCATGCTTTCTTATTCCTTAATAACAGTTTTCTCAGTAAAACCAAGCCTTAGTCATAGAGCTGGTCATGCACCAAACTAGGTCTGGATCACATCCAGCTGAATCCTTAGACTGTGGGTTACAACAAAAGCATTCAGACCTGAACAGATTTACTCAGTGTTAGTGGTGAGCCTGGATTATAGTCTGGCCATCCCTGCTGAGCTCGATGCCTTATCTACTAGGCCACATTGCCTGCCTTCAGTAACAGCACATATACACCAGCATTGCCCAAAACCCTGTATAAAGAACACCATTAAGATTGCAAAGTCATTACTCAACATTTGCAGATGCTGTAATCAAGTTACTGATATCACCTAATTCACTGCATTTTCTATTTAGACATTATGAGATAGACTAATTATATGATCACTTACTCTTTTAAAAAGGAATCTTGCATTATTTAGCCTTCATTTAGGAAGGAGTTATTCAATATTCTGTTCCCTTCCATTTCCAATGCCTTATTTGTTGCACGTTATTAAAGGCAATTACGAAATCCACATGGCATTCCCTATAAAGCTCATCTCTGCAGTTACGTACAAAGTTTAACCACAAATTTTGGCTGTGCCACTCAGGTTAGTTGGGACCTCTCTCCTAGACCAAAAGACTTTTATATAACACTTCATTGTTGCTTCCACTCCTGCCATCAAAATACAAAGCTCTAGCATTGAACAATCTTCTAAATTACCATGCTTTATTCTTGTACCAATAGTAGCTGATAGTCCAGTATTAGAAATCTACTACCCCTTTTCCTTTAATTTTTGATTGTCATAAAAAGTAAAGGCAGTCAAAGTCAAGAATACCTCAGGGCTGCTGGAAGTCATTTAGAGTAGCAAGCTCACAAAAACAGGACCTAAATATTTGTGTCAAGTAAAGATTTAACTGTTGTCCATTCTGCTGTTTGTAGGAATTTTTTATCTCCCCCTATGAATGTCAAAGAGTCCTGGAAGAAAGAAAAATGAATTTAGAAATATTGAGGGAAATCTATCTGAAAACAGTTTCACTGTCTGTGGATAAAAATCACAGACTTTTAGGTAACAGCTATCTCCATGACGGACTAACCTTGAGATTTCTGGATAGAACTATTTTAGACCCTGATTACTTTTTTTTTCTATCTCAACAACCATGTCCTGTCCCAATTCCAGTCTCTGATTTCTTGAAAGGTGAGCTAAAGAACTGAATATATATTTTATATAAGCAGGGGATGTTTACCAAACCACCTGTTCTTCTCCAGTTTAAGAATAAAACCTTTATTGTGCAGATTATTAAGGCAATGTAAGCAATGTGGGTTGAATAGGAAAGCCTTGTATCTGAATCTATGCAATAAAAAGGGGGTGTCTAAATCTCACATGTAACTACAGTTCCAATAGGTGTAGTTGGTGCCTGTCAGTGCTCACTTCCTAAGGTATTTGTTTTCTCCAGCTCCTCCCCACAGGTCAGGGAATTCTGGGAAATAAAATTCTCATTTTATAAGATAAGATTGAGTAGGTATCGGTTGTCTGCAGAAAGTTTATTTTTGCTCTATACCTTTGGCCAAAATCATGTGTTTCCTTGAATATAATTTCTACTGTGTGTGTGACTGGCATATCAATTCCCTAGCAGTATTGACTAGTATTATTCTTATATGATATTATTTCAAAAATCTTTATTCTTATCCCTGTCAGCCTACAAAAATCATATTGTCATAATGCACCAACGCAACTATATCCATAGAAACCTAAGAACGACTACTGTTCTAGCAAAATAAATGACATGTACATTTTATTTTCTTTCTCATATGTGAAGATCTACACTGATAAAAATAAGCTCACAGAACAAAGGGCCCTACTATTTCAGTAGGTAATCAAACTCTCTGCTAGCTCACAATCTCACTAGGTCTGACTTTCCCATTTATAACAAAATTATCTTTCTCTGATTTATTTGAGAGTTTAGAAAATAAGCTTTTTGGAGTACAGACTCTCAATTAATTGGCTGGAATTAATAATTGTATAATTTGGGGATCTATTAACTAGTAAAGAGAGGTTGTACTTTCCACAAATATACTAACAATTTTTTATTTTAAGATTATAGATTTTCCACATTTACAACACTTTTTTTCAGCAAAAGTGACATGAACCAGAGATTTTGCTTTCTGTTTAAAGAAATTCCCTATACTTGCATATGACTTAAAAATAAGTGTGCCCATCATTTCTTGAAGCAAAGTCTATTGATTATTTTTTCCCTCCTGTGCAACTCAAGTTCCATGTCATTCAGCTTCTGTTTTACATGCATGAGGTATCATCTGATACAGGGTCCTGATTTTTTCATAAGAATTTTGCATTTTGACAGTAAATGAGACTTTCGCAGATAATTGATGAACTTCCTTGCTCTCAAATCAAACTGATTCACTTCTGGAGAAATCCATGAACAATTTTTTGTGTGTGACAGCATGATGCATGTTTGCCGTGATGAAGTGATACTCTCCTAACCCCTCATCTTTTTTCTGTAGATATTAAGCACTGATAATCTTCACTTTGCTGAAAAGGACCTCTCTGATTTATAACACTCATGCTTGCTAATTTATCTGTAAAGGCTAATTAGATGGCTGAAGTGCTCAAATGAGTCAGTAGTAAAATAGCCATTGTAGCAAGGACTTACCCACTATCAATGTAAATCATTTCTCCCTTTTTATAAGACCCAAAAAAATCATCTGTTCATTGCCTATGCCTTGTTCACTGTTTCAGGTTCACTTTTCTATGGGCCAATTAAAGTCATGTTTGCAGAAATATATTTCAACACAATTTAGCAGGAAGCAGTAAGTGGAAAAAGTGAAAAGAACAAGGCAGAGATTTGGATTAACTGAGCATAACCTCTACACTGGACTCAGACCTTAGTAATGAACAAATTATTTTTATCTAGAGGGCCAGCAAAAGGCAAAATACAAATATCATTTCACAATACAATTAAACATAAAAATTAAGATTATCCTGTTGATATTCCCAGCATGAGCACTGTTAAGGTATGAGCTCTCATAGAGCTGGGGTTTTGTTTGATTTTTTTTTTAATGCTACTTTACAGTACCTCTTGTTTAGTATGTGAGGCATTTTGCAGATCTGTCGAGTTCACCAACAACAGTACTGGTTGTGTTACCATTTGTCATTGAGGCAATTCTCTACTTAAAAGACACTTCATGTTCTATAGTCTGTTCCTTCCTGTGCCCTCTGTAGTTCTAGTGATCTAAATAAATCAAGATCCCTTTACAGCAGTGCATTAATGTGGAAACAACCCAGAGCTCCTACCCAGCTCATCAGAGTTAACATCTTCTTATATGTTTTTACCTTGCAGTTATATAGTGAGTTTGAAGGAGATGAGGGTATTATCTGCAAATTGCATACATATATTTTGTCAGGTAGCAAAATTTATATAGACCTATTATTTCTGAGTCTTTCCATATCCATCCTGAGAATATATGCTCTCTTTAAAATACTGTACATCTAACTGTCCCCTAAATCACCTTGGAGACTTCTGTCAAAAAGAATAGGATTAAAGCTATTAAGAGTTTTCCAAAGTACACATCCTTCTAATAATCATAATACTAGTTTCATTTTCTGTTTATGACAATGCAAAATAATTATTGATTTATTCAAAGGCAGCAAAGAGTCTTTCTGAAAGTACTGGAAGTGATTCTGAGTTAGAATGATGAAGTGCCTAACAGCCAATATTCTACAGCAAAAAGCAGCTCTCTGTCATTAAAATATATGCAACAGTCAGGATATTGCTAAAATGTGTTTAGTTTTAGAATGTATTATTTATGAAACAAACTTGATTTTCATTTGCCTCTTTCATTATCTCCTTCCTTTTCTATTTTTCTAGGATATGTTATAGCCATCTGTATTCAAAACACAATGTTAAGATTGTATGTTTCCTGCTAGATGAGTGCTTTAAAAAGTCCAAGGAAATTTATAGCAAATGGCGGCAGATAACTGATGAAGACTTACTGGCTGCTTTATCTACCAAAGTTGTATGGTTTTGTAAGCCTGGTACTTCATTAAATAAATGTCTTCAATTTTAAGATGCAGTTGACTCACTCTTTAATTTGAATAGTTCTAGTGTTACAGTAAAGATTTTTATGTTGCATTTACTGAAAATAGCTCAGCTATTTAGTCCCTGAATAATTATTTTAATACATTGAAGTATAATCATAATAGAATCACTTCATCCTCGTGTTAAAATACTGGAATGAAGCTGAAAGAAAGCCATAGGATCATCCAGGATCATTAATAATGGTAAAGAGTAGCCAGAATGAGAACAGGACAAAGAGCATCTCAGGATATAACTGCAGTAGGAAATGGTAAGGAAAAAAAGAGGGAACACCATGGAGCACTAGGGAAAGCTGAGCTCTAGGCAAAAGTTTTATAATGGAGGTCCTAATCTGTTTCCAACACCACCACTAAACAGCACACTTAATCTGGCTGGAACAAGAATCTTTGCCATTGAGGTAGAGAGAGTCAAAGACAAAAATATTTGCTTGACACCTAGAAAGCCAACTAGACTATTTGTCTATCCAACTCCAATAATTGATTACATAGATAAGGCTGTTTCTTTTCCCTGGGGGTTGGATTTTGAGGTGGGAGTTTGGGGCTGGGTTTTTTGTGAACTTTAAACAGCTTAACCACATGCTTGTCTCAGTCCTACTTAAAGACACAAAAAACCATCAAAGCCACTCCTAGCTGCTTCTTCATAGGTCTGAAAGATAATTAAGTTATTTTCCTTCAGTATCTTCAGCTTGCTAAGTGCTCAACTTAAAAAGGAAGGAAACAGTCTAATAATGTGCATGCTGAAGTGTAGTTAGCTATTCATAGCTTATAATATCTTTCAGAGAAGACAGGATTAGTGGCCCAAAACAGCAGGCCAAATTCAAAATCTCTTCCATGGCTCCCATGCACTAGAGAACAACACATGTGTGGACATGCACACACACAGACAGTGGCTGGGGAAAGGTGTCCTTCACTCTGGAGAAAAGCTGCACAAAATATGAGACAGAAAATTAGAAAGTAATTGCCCAAGGGATGAGTATGGCTTCCTGTTTTCAAACAGAGAATCAGGTGGGTTCCTTTATGAGCACAGAAATTCATCACATGGGCTTGCATTTACTGATGGAAAGATGGGAAAATTAACTGAATGGACTCACAGCTGCACTAATACACAAAGGTAGTTTTCTAAACCAAAGACTTAACTAAGCATGCATTCAATCAAGATTGTATTCTTCTATCTTGGTAATTAGATTGAAGATAAAATGTATTTTCTTCTCACATTTCTGCTCAATGTGTACAAATAAAAATGCTATGCTCTGCTACACTTCATCTGCAGTTCATAGTTGGTTTTAAAAAGCTTAATGAACAAATTTTTATAGAATAAATTACTCGGATGCATTTCATGGAAAAATGTTAGCATGAAAGCAGAATGCCACTGTATTACAATTTTGCAGACTTTATTTTTTTTCCAAATAAGGAAACTGTGTCAAATTAAATTCATTGTAACAAAACTTGTGAAAAAGAATTAATAAAACCAAAACAAAAACCAAAACCAAAAAAACAACCCAAAAGTACAGAAGCCAAGCTTCTGAAGGTGGAAGTTGCTACTACAGAGCACATCTAGACAACAGCATGGATTCCTAGCTCTGTGCCAGTGCACAGGTGTGCTCTTGTTCCCTACATTTGCACAGCAGTATCACCACCCCTTGCCCTCAATATCACAATTTCATGTCCATGATCCTCTTTACATCTCCCTCTTCTGAAAGCAGGGCCCAATCCTGTCCCTGCCTGCCTTCACTCCCCCGATACTCTGTGGAGTTTCTCCCATTTTATCATCTCTGTTCTTGCTATGTCACATTAGCACATTCAGTATGGAAGGCACAAGCTGGGGAACAAGTTATGTACATACAGCAGCAATTTACAGCAAATGTAGTTGCTGTATGTAAAAATTTATCTTACAGATCAGCTGAGGACTTCCTTACTGAAGATGCCTCTGTTATCAGTTTAAAGTGATCACATTCCCTCACTGGTACATGCAACACAGACTCATAGCAGCCACTAGACTTATACTGAAATCCCCTGAAATAACGCATAAGATAAAAAAGTACAGCCAAAAGTCTGAAGCATCTTATCTACAGTGCACTAGTGCACTTAGGAAAGATTACTACAAAGGACATAGCACCCAACTCTTTACAAGATATTTGCACTGCACTTATATGGTCTTAAATGTTGACTTCCTTTTTCTTTTTTTAATCTATTTTGCATATGATAAAAGGCTGTTTTTTACTTGTGGCTTTGGAGGGACAGGTAAAAAAACCAACATGGCTTGAGGTACCAAGACTAGTTTCAACAAAATCTGAGGATCACAGAAATACTCTTGAGGCTTTTGAGCTTGGATGAACAGACAACTGAGAGTCCACAAATTAGTTTTAAGAGAGTAATGAATTTATGTCTAAAACCCATGGTATTTTCAGTAGGCTTCAGTGTGCCAGAAAGGGTTCAGATATTCGTGGAAAAAATGAACTCTTGGACCATATGAAAAACAGACTGGAAAATCTTCTTAGTGGAAATAATTAGCCAGTCTGTAGCCAGCCTACAACAATATAAGCCCCAGTTAATCAAGATGCTATTCTGGTTTTGACTGGGACAGAGTTTATTTTCTTCTTAGTAGCTGGTAGAGTGCTGTGGCTTGGATTCAGTGGGAGAATAATGTTGATAACATACTGATGTTTTGGCTGCTGCTCAGCAGTACTTTCCCTAAGGCACTTTCAGTGTCTCATGCTCTGCTAGCAAGGAGGTACACAAAAAGCTGGGAGAGAGAATGGCCAGGAAAGATGACCCAAACTGGCCAAATGGATGGTCCATACCACAGAACACCATACCCAGTGTATACACTAGGGGGAGTTACTTTGAAGGGGAATGAGCACTGCTCAGGGGCAGGCTGTGCATCCATCAGAGGGTGGGGAGCAAGTGTGGTGTGCATCACTTGTTTCTCTTGGGTTTCATCTCCTCTCCCTCTCCTTTTTATTTAAATTATTAGTGGTAATAGTGGTATTATTATATTTCACTTTGCTTTAATTATTAAACTTGAATTTTGTTTTCTTTCCTGACTCCCCTCCCCATCCCACCATGGGGGCAGAAGGGAAAAGAGCAAGCAGCTGTGTGGGTATTTGGCTGCCAGCTGGGGTTAAACATGAGGTTCTCCAAAAGCTCATTTTACTTTTCATTATCCTGTTCTGTTTCTGTTAGTACCATAAATTTACTTTCATATCTTTTAAACTGGAGCCTCTCTTGGGTCCTTATCTCAACTCATGAAAGCTTTGAATTTTTTTTCTCTCCTCTGTCCAGGTGCGCAGGGAGTGAGCAGGTGGTTCCCATGGGTGCCTGGCCTCCAGCCAGGCTCAAACCACAACAATTTTGGTGGAGAATGCAGGCCAGTTCTTGAGGATATTGAGATAAGGATACTAACTGGGAGAAGTAACAGGCAAAACAAGTACTAATAGTGTTAGATGCTGCACTATAGAGCAGAATGATTGTAGGAAACTCTGTTGTAAGGTGAAGGGGTGGAGGGGTGGATCAAGGGGTGGATCTTGTGTAAATTGTCTATCTTATGTTCTGTGTGATGACGGTGAGATTTTGGGTTTGGTGTGGGGAAATTTTTCTTTCTTTTCCCTTTTGTTTAGTTTAGTTGCTTGGTGATGATTCTTAAATATGTGATTCACAGAGGTGAGGGGTGGAATATGTCATAGTTTTGCAAGGCCTGGTTTTGGTAGTGGGGGGGCTGCAGGCGTGGCTCCTATGAGAAGCTGCTAGAAGCCCCACCATCATGTCCTGCAGGGCCTGTGTCTGTCTGGCTGCAAAGATGGACATGCTGTGGGCCAGGACTGGGCCAACAGGAAATGGCGGTAACACCTCTCTGATAACATATTTAAGAAGGAATTCAAAACAATCCTGGTGGCGCAGTTTTAATTCCAGACAGGGAGGTGGAGTGAGTGAGAAGATGTGAGCAGAAAAACAACATGGAGGCTCCAAGGTCAGTTCAGAAGGAGGGGAAGGAGGTACAGGAGCCGGAGCCGAGATTCCTCTGCAGCTGGTGGTGAAGATCATGGTGAGGCAGGTGTCCCTCTGCAGCCCATGGAGGACCACAGGAGTGCAGAGACCCACCTGCAGCCCGTGGAGGGGCCCACACTGGAGCAGGTGGATGCTTGAAGAGTACTGCAACCTGTGGAGGAGTGACCCATGCTGCAGCAGNGTGGAGGAGTATGCTGCAGCAGTTTGAGGGCTGCTGTTGCCTGTGGGATGGACTCATACTGCAGAAGACCCTGGAGAACTGTCTCCCAGAGGGGACCAGGGGACCCCACAGAACAGCAGGGGAGGACTGTTCCAATCCTTGAACAGCGGAAGAAGCCACAGGTGATTAACTGATCAAAGAAATCCCATTCTCTCTCTCCCTGCACCATTTGGGTAGGAGGTAGAGCTGGGAGGAGGGAGTGGGGTGGGGAAGAAGGTGGTCTCCAAAAGCTCATTTTACTCTTCATTATCCTGTTCTGTTTCTGTTAGTGTAATAAATTTACTTTCATATCTTTTAAGCTGGAACCTCTCTCGGGTGCTTATCTCAACTCATGAAAGCTTTGAATTTTTTTCCTCTACTCTGTCCAGCTGCGCAGGGAGTGAGTGGGTGGTTTCCATGGGTGCCCGTCATTCAGCCAGGCTCAAACCACAACACCATGACAGATACACAACCAAAACCTTGAAGATAAGCAAATGAGTATCATCTTCTTTGATCTGATATAAATTTCCGTTCACAAGTGATAGAAGCAACATTAAGGTTTCAGGGAAGGGTAATAAATTAAGATACTCATCTTAAATCATATTGCACGTGCAGTGAGAAAGAGAATATTCTGTTGGAATGAGCATGTTTGCTGAAGGGTGACGTGCTTCTTCAGTGGGTGTGCTACAGAAGATGATTTCAGCCACAGAGGGAAATTAGGACTGACAAGCTAAATAGTCCTGACAATTTTGTGTGTGGACAGGATGTATTCTGGTACAGCATTTACCACTGGAACTCTGCAACAGCTCTGGCTGCCAGTCAACATTCACAATCCCTTGAAACAGAAACAGTAGGCAAAAGAGCCATTTCTTGGGCCATTTCCAGATTTATTTTTTTTTGGCTAATAGAGTTTGCATTTCAGCCAGCTGCATTGGATCTTTAAAACTCTTAAAATTTGCACAGAAATTCAGTGTAGCTAAAAGGTATCTGAGATCAAAAAGCCTACCAATGTCATATATTCAAAACCAAGGTTCCCCCCACCCATCCATCTTCATTTCTTGCTACTTCCATTATGTTAATTTCAAATGCTTTCAACAAAGAAGATATCCTTTTAAACCTGGTGAAAACCATTCCCTGTGAAACAATGAAAGCATCACATATATACAATAGCAGAACTTGGTTGTAAATGAATATGTTATTGAGTTGGAGGAAGCTTCATAGCTTATTCCCATGGAATTAGATAAAAGGGATAATTTGAAGTGTATTGTTGTCCAACACTGAGCTTTTGACTTTGTGAACATTCTTTGTTTTTCCTGTGTAACATATTTCATTTCAGATAACTCTATCAGCATAAGAAAGCTATCTTAGCAATGCAAAGGGAAAGACATCTGTCATTATTCTTAGCGACAGAGCTGATGACAGTGTTTACTAAAAGGCTGTCCAAATCTCCCTAGCAAAGACCTATTTTTCACTTGCTCATGTTGTCATGAACTTTTAAGTCATTTAGGCTGAAACTTTCTGTGCTCCAAATGCCTCTGTCAAGTGAACTGTGTGTGCATGTGCAAGGAAAGCTTCAGTCCAATCAATATCAAAGAGCTTGTCTTGACAAACTGACCAAAAGGTAAGAAATGTCTTTTTATGTCTTGAAAACTGTGCTTTGTTACAAGGCTTATTTTGACTATACTTTCCCCTCACTCTGAGAGCAGTGGATCACATTTAATTGAATCCCTCTTAGCCACACGTTACCACTTCACAATGAATCATAGAATGGTTTGGGCTGGAAGGGACCTTAAAGATGATCTAGTTCTGACCCACCTGCCATGGACAGGGACACCTTTCACTAGACCAGCTTGCTCAAAGCCTGGTTCAACATGGCCTTAAAGACTGCTGCAAATAGAGTCAGAAGTTCATCTACTTGTAGCTCTTACTGGTGTGGGGGAAAGAGCGAAAAAAAAAAGAAACAAACCCACACACAAAACTTGCATGTGATCATTGGAATCCTGCTGGATTTGGGTAGCTTAGTCATGTGCAAATTGTGACTACATTTGTCAGAGAATTTCTATGAATTTTCATTTTCTTGTGTCTGCTAGGCCATGCTTTGTGCAGGATCTGACTGGTATTTGTCATGTCACTGTCTTATATCCAAAAGCAGACAGCTACATTCATTGTCTGTAAAGAAACAACACATCAGAGATGAACAAATGGGGACAGGGGTCATGGGTGAGAGACCAGGACTGAGGCTATGGAAAGTACTAGTGAGGGAGAGGACCAGATACACATGAAAGTCATTGCAAGGAATCTAGTGGTACATAGGGAGTTTGGAGGGGACACAGCGAGGACAGCTGACCCCACCTGGCCACAGGGATATTTAATATCATATGGCATCATGTTTAGCAAGAAAACTGGGAAAAGAATCACAGGATGACAGAATCAATTAGGTTGGCAAAGACCTCTGAGATCAACACCACCATGTCAATTAGACTATGGCACTAAGTGCCACATCCAGTCTTTCCCAAAAACCAAAAGGGACAGTGATTCCATCACCTCTCTGAGCAGTCCATTCCAATGTCTAATCACACTTTCTGCGAAGAATTTCCTCCTGATGTAAAATCTGAACCTCCTCTGGTGAAGCTTGAGGCCATTTCCTCTCATCCTGTTGCTGGTTGCCTGGGAGAAGAGCCTGACTCCCCCCGGCTACAACCTCCTTTAAGGTAGTTGAATAGTGTGGTAATGTCTCCCCTGAGCCTCCTTTTCTCCAGACTAAACACACCTTCAGCTGTTCCTCACAAGACTCGTGCTCCAGACCATTCACCAGCTCCATCACCCTTCTCTGCACTTGCTCCAGCACCAAAATGTCTCCCTGAACTGAAGGAGGAAGGAGGCGATATTCAGAGTGATGGTGTTTGTCTTCCCAAGTAACTGTTAGGTGTGATGGAGCCCTGCTTTCCTGGGGATGGCTGAACCCCTGCCTGACCATGGGAAGTCTAGAATGAATTCCTTGCTTTGCTTGCACCCATCACTTTTGCTTTCCCTATTAAACTGTCTTTATCTCAACCCAAGAGTTTTCTCACTTTTACCCCCTCGAATCTCTTCCCCATCCCACCAGGGCTAGAGTGGTGCTTGGTTAGTGGCTGGGGTTAAACCATGGCATCTTCAATTTTAGTATCATTTTTCCTGTTTCTCTTTTTTCTAACCCAGGAATATTATGTGCATATACCTACATGAAAAAGACAATTAAATGAGTGTGATATTTGGTGTGACTGAAGTATACTCTCTACTCAAAGTAGTGATTCAGTCCTTTTGTTAGCCTATCTCCTAAAAATATTCAGCTTTAATTTTAAGGACCAGAATGAGCTGGTGAAATTAATTAATACCTGTACCTTTTAACTAATTTTAGGCAGAAGCCTTGTCTCAGTTTCATCTTTTCCTCTAGTGATATTATTAACAACCACAGATTTAACTCTTATTGAAAATCTTATATTCAGATTAATATAAGCAATTAATTTTAACACATTAGTTAATTATAACGCTATGAACAGGCTCACAATAATTTTTAAAAGAACACCCAGGCACTCATGAGCTTTCTTCTACTCATGATTTGCATGAGCAAGTTTGTTTGCTGTGATAATTCAGTAATATGGCAGAGACAGACATACCAAGAGTCCTTCTCAATCCTTGGCTTCTCCCATTTGCCACTCCAGGCTTCGGCTGCGCATTACCCTGAAAGCTCTTTTCCAAAAATGGTAATTATGCTTCTACACCTGATGCAATTCAAACAAACAGCAGCACCAGGAATACAAGAAGGCTTTGAAAGATATATTTAATCTTGCTATAAAAAAGGTTGTTTGTTTGCTTTTGAGAAAGATTTAAGATTTTTTTTATTAAAAATAACTCAAGTTAACATTTTCTTGGGATTTAATTCAAGATTAGTGTTTATTTATGAAACACACTATTTTGTAGGAAATAATTTTTTGAAGTATTATATTTGCATAGAATTAAAGCTGATAGCATATAAGTAACATAATTAAAAGAATAATTTTCTCATAGTAAAATTACATTATACCTCAGAATCCAGACTTACATTTAAAATGTAAAGAAACCATGAATTAAGGAAAAAAAATCTTAAATGTAATATAAAAAAACCCAGAAATTATTGGGTTTTTCATATCCTAATGATCTACATCTACACTAAGATTTTTTTTCCATCTATCCCTCACAAGATTTCAATTATTATAACAATAAATATCCCTGAATTAAACATATGAACTGGGAAAAACTAACATATTCAACCACTATCTTATCTTAAACTAATGCTAATATGGGCTGAGCCAAACTGCAGTATTCTTAACTCAAAATAGCATAATTTGACTATGCCTTAGGATTATGATTTTTTAAAAACTCATTTATAATTTCCTAACTGTTCCAATTGAAATAAGAAAAAGTATTTAAAAAATTTTAAAATACATTTGTACTATCTCACAAGCATCCATATTAGGAAAAGTGAAGATTTATCAAGCAAGCATTTCACAAGAAAAAAATTTGGTAAAACCAACTTTTTATGCATCCTACCATTTATGGGTTTTTTTCAGTTCTGTCTTTTCACCCTATTTGGAACAGTGCATCTCATTTTCTTTTAGACATATTTTTAAACAACTTGGTAAACAAAATACCACAACAACTGGTAATATTAGACAAAAAAAAAATAGATTTCAGTTTGAAGTTCATAACTATGCAGAGTAAAGACAATTCTGCTCATCCTAGGAGTATTCACAGCATTAATTAGGGAAAACCTTTGTTATCAGTATGACTTTAATCTTTTTATATTTTAATGATAAGGGTTTCTCAACTAGAATTTTTACACTAAGGTTATTTATACTGCAAGTAGGAGTATTATTTAACATTTTCTCTTCCTACATTATTTGCAAAACTGACAGAAGAACTGAACTATTCTGTATGAAAAGGAGAAAAAATCTGTCAAAAATCAAATATCATAACAAAGAAAAGACAAAGTTCTTCAGTTAGAAAGATTCAGAAATTACTAAGAAGATAAAAAATTAGCAGAGCCACATATATCCATGTGTTTATAAGAGCTAGAGATACAGCCTTAAAACAGCAACAAGCTTAATGTACTGTACATCACTAACTTCAGCAGACCACACACAGAGCCCCTAAAAGCCCTTCAATGTTAGTTTTATTCTTCATACGTCAAGAACTGCCATCTGTCCTAAACTGCATGCATTCTCTCATTTGGTAAAATCAAAACTGGGCAGCAAAATGTTAGAGCAGAGCCTTCCTCTCCACTGCTTTCTACAGCCACTCCACAAGGACATTTACATTCAATAGGTAGAAACTTACAAACCCAGAAAAATAAAAAAAATAATCACCATAGTTTGACAGTTCCTAGTCACACATGTAAGAAAACACTATTCTTTTCAGCTGTAAGGAAAGGTGCCAAGTAAACTGCCTTTATCGACCATGCAGGGGCAGGGACTCTATATTCCTTCCTCTTAATCTGAATTAATTGACTCCAGGTGCCCCTCTGCAGGAGGGGTGCTGGGAAGAATCACTGATTTAAGAGTTTTGACAGGTACTGTATAGCACCACAGTATTCAAACACTTGTATGTCTCAGTGTTAGCAGTTTATTCAAAATGTTTTTGCCAGCTGAAGAACTTAAAGATGCTGTTTTCAGTTTTGAGAGGAAAGATGGGGCAACTACTGTCTTAGAGAAAAAATAGAAGATGAATGAGAAAGGTTAAATTTCAACAGGAAACCAGCTTGTGGAATTTTAAGAATGTCTGCATGGGAAAACTAACAGTGTGCTAGCGTGTTAGAGGAATAAATAAGGCACAAGAAATAAATCCCTCTACAGGTATCTGGTGAATTCACACTTCCAGTTACTACATTCTGGTTTCACCATGTATACAAAATTTTAGGGGAGGAGAGCAGGTTGATTTATGTTTTGGCAATGCCACAGCCATTTGCAATGTTTGAAAGTGACTCAGTGACTTAGGATTTCTTTCCAGATAGCCACTTAGAAGTTCAGGTTCTTTGGAAAGCCCGTTTGAATGTATAAAAAGGAATTGCTGATGTAAGTCATACATGTATTTTTATGTATATCTTTATATTTTGAAAATTTAAATTACATCAAATCAGCCATATAATTATAAAAACTGACCCTGCATATTTTTCTAACTGTCATTCAAAAAACAGTAGAAGCAGTGCAGTATCAATACACTATTTCTTACACTGCAAGGAGAGAAAAATACCTTAAAACATGAATACTCATTTCTAGTCTGCAAAGAGATATCCAACCTTAATCCACATACACTTTTTAATTGAGATATTAATAAAACTCAGAATAAACCTTGGGACTGTCTAGACCATACATATAAACATTTTTAGTTTAGCCACTATCTGTAGCTTCAGACTGCAGTCTGAAGTCTAGAGCTCTAGAGACTCATGTCTATCAAGGATCCTCCTTCTGTACAAAATTTACTCCACTTAATTCATAACAGCCGGAGATTAGGAAAAATAGCAATTATCACTCATAACCATGGCTGGCAGCAAACGTATTGGGGTGACATGGCCAGATGATTATGTTACTTAGAGATGAGGACTTTTATTTTTTCCTGACTGCAGCTCAAGAACTCATTCAAACATAAAGAGGTGAGAAAATTATGCAAGTCAAACAAGTGCAAGCATCTCTCTATAACCTTCAGAGCTCTGGTCCATTTTTCCGACATCTAGCCATAGCAAAGCCAAAAAATCAGGAGGAAAAAAAACAGGAAAAAAGTTCAAAAAAACCCAAAGCCCACACCATATCTTGACAATTTGTAGTTTCTACAGTTGTCCACACCAAAGCATGAAAAAGATTCCCTAGTTATTTATTTTGCACATGTTAAAATGATGCATCTCAGTTTGTTTTGAAAAAAAAAGCTCTACCTAAGACAACAAAAGCAAAATGCCAGATACAAACAAAATATATAGGTTTGGTCATTTCTTACCCCTTAAGCTCTCACCCAGCCTACAAATATTTTCTATATTTTTGAATGACTATTCTCAGATCTCATCTATTGAATGACAGTAATAAAGAAACCATGAATTAGAACTTTTGAACTTTGGAAATAAACTTGGGAAAATATCTTAAGAAAACTTTCAAATTGATAATGCTCAAAATGTATTGTGAAAAGGCAAGAATACATCACTGCATGGGGAGTTTCTGGAGAAAATCTGCTGTATAAAGGTAGTCTGATAACAGAAACCAGGAAAGCTAACCTTTAAAAAAATTATCAATTTTCCCATGTCAAGATGCCATGCTACAGCACAAAAAGTAATAGAATAGTAAAATAATCCCAGTCTCTCTAAAACAGGTCCAAAAATCTTTCCATTACAAACCCCTAACTAAGCCAAATAGAATAATTTGTTATTTAAAAGGAAAAGTAATAAATTGGATTTTATACCCGGAGAGCAACTTAATCAAGGTGATGTTGGATGCTGATAATGACTTTACCAGGAAATCTGGAGATTGGTTTATTACCTTCTTATATGTTATTTGAGTTCAGATCCTATTTATAAATGCAGGCACATTCTCTGCTAGGTCATTCCAATTACTTGGTATATAATTCAGAACCTGAATCAATTCTATCAAGTTGAAGATGATGTACTTGATGAGATCCTATTTGCTGAACAATGGTGGATAGAAGCTTCCCTAATAAAAGAAATAAAAAAAAACTGTGAGCAAGCAAGACAAAGGGGAAAGTTACTCTACAAATGCAGGCCTGTGGTGCAATGGGTCACAGCCCAGCATTCACATGGTGGAGTGTTACTTGCAGATGGAACTGTCAAAATCAGGTTTGCATTGTAAAGGGTGACAAATGTAGTCCTCAAGAGACAAACTTCTCAGCATAATGAAATCTAATCTCTCTAATTTGAATATTGGTGTCTGTACTTTTATAACTAGAGCCAGAAGACTGGAAGGCAAAAGATTAATTCCCTGTTCATTTCATTTCTCCTCAACTTCCTTCTAACTACTACTTGTTTTATAAGGGTTTCACACCTTTGTCAGCCATGACCAAATAGCAAGGGGATAGAGGGGGAAGAGACAGAATTGCCTGTAATTTAAAATGTTTCCCCCTCCTATGCACAGATGATTTCTTCTAATTCTGCTCTGTACCACAGTAATGCTCACCTGGTGGAACACAACAAGGAGTACAAACAAAATCTGCCAGACCTATATTGGCTGGACCCAGCTCAGTTCTCTGATTTTTTTCCTGCTGTGAGTCCATGCAAATCTTCAGGTCTTCCTGTGCATTTGAAGACTAAAGACACCATATTGCAGTTACCTTTTCCTCGTTGTATGTATTTCAAGAGGAATCACTTTCTCATAACTGAGAACTCTATGGGCTAAAATCAGTGCTCACTTCAGAGCTAGTTACTGCCTGTCTTTTCAACCCACAGCCTTTGCTCATGACCTGTTTTATATGTCCCCACCCTAGCTGTCTGCTGCAATTTTAAAATGTACAAAATGTATAAAAACAAATCTATAGCTCACAGAATCCTGGCAGATAGGTAGCCACTTCCTTTGTGAGTCTTCTGTCACAAAGACGAAGTTTGAATTTGCTGCTAGGGCTCCATAAGTAGATGTCCTGCTGCCAGATGCTTCAGAGCACTTTACAGCCAGAACATCCTCTTAGCTGGTTCACGCTCTGATTTCTACACCATGGCATTTCTGCTCTTATGCATCTTACCAATGTTGTGATGGTGAGAAATGACGTAACATTCAAGATAACTAAAAGGTTGAAAGGCACCATAATCATACTGAAGTGATTCTAAGTTACAAAGACTAAGTACAGACTCACTTTGAAATCCTTAAGGAGCAATGAAGATTAAACTGTGACCAGTACTTAATGCTGTCTTCACTTGTTCTTGTTCAGCATGAATTCACTTTTCAGACAGCCCCTCTGTGTCTGTGGGAGTGTGTGCAAACTTCAGTACTGGTATTTGTAGAAACAAACAGGTGTTTTCTTGTCAAGTCAGTTAAAATAGCCATAATAACTAATTTGCACAAACCAACTTATGCTTGTGTGAGGTAAACAGATGGCATCATATTTTCCCTCCTGATGCAAGCACTTTTTAAAAGATTTTGCAAATATTGCTTCAGGATAGTTAACAGTGTCAAATACAAACATATTTAGCACCTCTCTTCAGTTCTGTATCAAGGTATGGATGCATTTAGTATTTCTCTATCTATATCCATATGCCTCAAGATATATATTATCCTTTTGATATGATGTTTGACTTTGACTAGGCAGTCTTCAATTCAGAGGGACTTTGGTCATTGTTGGTAAGAAAATTATTACTCCATTAAATCTTTTTGTGTTAACAATAAAATTTCTCCACATCTCAAAATTCTGCCACTGCATCTTGGATCTTCCAAATACACAGTAGGCAATGCTTTAACCTCTGATTTAACTTATGTGCTTGAGAGGGAAGAACATGCTTAAATGTTTGTAGAATACTGTGAACAAAGCCTCAGAATTTTGTCATCACTGTGCAAATTCCAACTGCTTAGATCTTAGATTGATTTTTCCTACAAGTCTTGGATCAAATTAAGACACCAGAAATCTAATTAATGAGTAATTTCTCTGGACAGAAAATTATTTCATATAATTCCTTAAATGACAGATAATATTATTTACTGATCTTGTCTCAGGACACAGGTAATTGTCATTTCTATTCCTTCTGCTCTCTTCATTTCATTTTCTTTGCACAAAAGGGACAAGTGCTTTCTGTTAATCACCTGTGGGAGCCTCTCTCAGAACCAGAAGTACAATGTGCAGGGCAAATGTACAACACCACACAAAATAACCGGCTGACTGATCTGGTAGGATTCACCTCACTTAATTCTAACTTCCTTCATACAAGCCAACTTGCCAGCCTCGCTTTACATTAGTAAGAAGAACAGGCATTGCTAGATACACAGCTCATGTTACTTTATTTAGATTTGCTTTCATCTGAAAAGACAGGATATTGCTTACATTGACTATAAGGGGTGACTAGGACAATTAACTCCTGATGTAGACACCAGCTCTCCGATCAAAAGAGCTTACTATTTAATTTGGAAGTAAGATTCAAGCTGTTGCTGCCAATCCACAGGTTGTCAAAGTAACAGAGAGAGAAGATCCTGCAGTGCTGATTCCTGATACTATAGACATTGTATTTGGAAATTTTATCTGAAAACGTTAAAAAAAATTACAAGAACAATTTTTTCTAAGACCACATTAAGAAATACAGAAGTACCATCAGGGAACAATGATTTTGCAATGCTGCATCTTCACAATGTCTTTGATAGATGGAAAGGCTTTAGAGAAGAACCAGCATCATCCTTCCATCCACTTCTCTCACAGCTCCATGAAGAAAGGCAGTACAGTCAAGGAATAGTACGAAGGAAAGCAGCAGAAGAGCAAGCAGCCAAGGGTCCTGCAGCTGATGTCCTGTTCTGACACAATGCTCATCTGTGCTCAGAGCACAGTGCTCTATTTGCAATGTCACTTCTCCTGCCTTCAACATTAAAACAAAATGCAGGACAATGAAAAGCAGGAGAAAAAAGATATTTAGAAACAGAAATGATGCATTTAGAGGAACACAAGGTCTCTAGTGTAGGCTTCAAAATACTCAGTTAAATAGATACAGAGATTCAGTGTCAAATGAAGAGTCTAAAATAAACAGTGTGATAAAAAAAGAAAACAAACACCTAGACTTTTTAAAAATATGATTCAGATTTAATCTCTCTGTCATTGTGGCAGGAAAACAAAGATGAAAAACAAAGACATTCAGATGGCAGTTTAAAAAAAATTGTGAACGCACTGTCTGAAAGCACTACTTGCTCTCTTCCCTAGATTTATAACTGAGCAACCATCAACAATAGTGCTGTGTGTTTCTACAAGCACATACTGCAGTAATGCTTAATTTTGACAAACCCTGTTGAGTAATCAACGTTTTAGACACTTCACTCTCATGGCATTAGCATTCAGGACAGTAATAAGAGGGAAGTCAGGAAGAAGAGCAAGGAAAGAGCGGATATTAGCAGAGAGTTATTGTGAAGGACAGAAGGACAACCTTGCTACAGAAGGAAACCTGCAGGCAATTTCTGTACCTGATTCAAAGCTCAGGTGCAAGTCATACTGGAGGGTCTTGGCATCGAGTCCTGTGTAACTGAACCCAGTATGGAGCTATATCATGATATTTTTGTTATTCTGTGTTGGCTGATTAACTACAGTAATAAATAAATAAATAAATAAATAAATGCAACCTTAACAGTTTCCTTTTCCAAATTATATCCATACACTAGTACATTTTTATAGAAACCAAATTTTATGATGTACTATTACATGAATTTTGGTCTTTGGTATAATCAGAGGTCAAAATAAGAAACACAAGAAAAATCAACATGAAATATTTTCACATTATTTTCAAGTTAGCTTACATGAAGTTGTTTTCATTATCTTTAAAAACTGTCCACTGTCAGACTTTAGGACACAATTTTATGTACGATATGAACTTGGAATATATCTTGTCAGTATTTCTTCTGCTTATTCTTATCAGAAAAAGGAAAAATATATATGTGATATTATGTCACTTCACTTGTGTTCTTTTTATGTTGTCATGACACAGAAACAAGACTCATTCTATGGGCCAGTATCCAGAATGAACAGACATGAAGGAATTTGCTCCTTTATGGGACTGTACAAGTTGGGACAAGCTAAGCAGAGTATCACCAAACTGAACGGCAGTCATAACCACTGATGGGGATAAGGAGAACATGAGTGGTTTAAACACTATATTAAACAACAAAAATGAAAAACAACATGTAACTTTGGAAAAACTGAGCAAAAAAAGCTGCACAAAGTAATAGATTAATAGAATAGTTCAGGTTGGAAGGGGCCTATGAAATCATTTAAGTCCAACTCCCCTATTCAAGCGGGGCCACCCAGAGCTGGTCACCCAGAACCATGTCCAGTTTCTCTCTGGGCAATCTGCACCAGTGCTTGGTCACTCTCAGAGTCAAAAATTGCTTTCTTCTGTTAACACAGAATTTCATAGTTTTTCACTGGTGCCATCTGCTTCTTGTCCTGTCAGTGGGCACTACTGAGAAGATCCTGGTTCCCTTGTCTTCCTTCACATCCATAAGGGAATACACACCGATAAGGTCCTCTCCTGAGCCCTCTCTTCTCCAGGTTGAACAGTCACAGCTCTCTCAGCCTCCCCAAAAGGTGCTTCAATTTCTTATTTGTCATGCAAGCCTTTGCTGGACTCAATTCAGTAAGTCCATATCACGATGTACTGGTGAACCCAGTAAATCCAAATAAACCCAAATAAACATGTTTGTGAACTGCTTTCTAGAATGTTGTAGGAAAAAAAAAATATTACACAAAATCTACTGCAAATGAGAAGAAAAGCTACAAAAGAATTTTGTATGTCACACAAGTTCATTTTTTTGTATTTGCATTTGATTCTCTTTCAGATCCATGAAAGACTTAGTAGACACCAAAAGCAGAAGTAAACTTGCTGCAACATGCAAAAAGAGGGCAAATCAGTGAAGAAAAAGAAAACCAAGTAAATCATATGTTCATAACTTATTTGTTTCCTACAGATGTAAGGCCACACTGATACAAAGGAAGGCAGTTAGGCAGTGCTACAGGAGAGTAGCTGTCAGCACAGTCAAGGCACCTTGTAAAGAAGAGGAAATCAAGCAATTCACAGCAACAACCATCCACGGACAATCTGTGGGAATGTACATCAAAGTATGTTGAATGGATAATCTGGAGTGAGTATGTACCAGGTACAAAGCTGTTCAAACCTTACCTGACTACTGATTTTACAGTTTCCTCACAAAATATTTATTTTCTCATTGTTCTGCTCTGGGTTTCTTCCACACTGAAATGAGCAGATGTACATATTGAGGCTACCGATTATGACTGTGTTGGATGATATTCTGTTGAAACAGGATCTGAAGATCTCTGCAAGCCCAGATCTGCTTGCTTTGTCAGCAAAACCCCAGATGTGCCCAGAAGCTGCCTTCTGGATCACACTGTTCCTCAGTGTACCTGTGCCTTACCTTGGTCTTCACACCCCATCACAGTAGTCTGACAGACCTACAGAGAGGTTTTGCACAAATGTTGTCCTGAGGCCACCATTCACTGGAGACAATCTACCATTACCCCTGACATTCCTTGGATTAGGTTTTGTGAGTAGCATTTCCATAGTCTAAAAGTCTCAAATCTGTCTCTTCTGTTGCATACCTCTGCAAGCAAGCCTACAACAGAATGTCTGAGATCTTAGCACAGTGTGTTCTCAATACCTCTCCTCTTACTCCAGTGCAAATTTTAGAGGCTCTGCCATGGAGAATTTCATGCCTTTTGCAGTATATGAGGTAAAATCTATAAAACACATCTTCTCACCTAAGACACATAAAAACCTAAAGTGAATTCTTTACTATTTTTAGCTCATGGGTTTCTTTTCCTCTCACAATTTATGATAGATATAATGTCATTTTTTTCATACTGGGGATAGAGTTCAGGAAGGATAAATACAAAAATGGTTATAAATTACATAAATCTGTTCAGTGAATTTTGTGTTGCTTCATACTTATTAAAGAGCAATGTCTTTATTCTGCTTTCTCTGTCCATCTACAATTATTTTAAACTATACTTTCAGTTACAACTTTGTCTTCCCATATTTTCTTTTCCTGTCATATATCCACAACACAATTCTTTTGCTACTCTGTGCAAAATTTTGCAAAGAGCAAAACTATACTCTCAAGTAGCTCATCCACAAACCACCTCACTCTGATGTTACCACAATTTTCCATCTCATATGTTTGTTTACTTTCTCAGTTGCAGGAATTTTGAATTACTCAACCAGACACATTGGCACAATTATTTTTACCTTATTTTATGCACCCTGCTGTGTATGTCTACAGGCTCACAGTCAAACGTCTGCTTCCTCAGCAGCTGATAATCTTCTAAGCTCTGTGGGGCTTGTTTACTAGTCTGTGCCAAAGGGGCACAGTGTTCTTTGAGTGGCTCTCATAGAGAGCTGTTGAATTTTTTACCAAGAGGAAAATCAGCAGTGAGCAAAAGCAAAGATGAATTTTCTTTCACTTAATTAACTCAGAAAACTGCATTTTCAAAAGAGTATCCCATTTATTTGCCTGCCATAGTAAAGAAATAACTTTCATAATTATTTGGGCTATTGTTCTAACTAAAGCATAAACATCCAGTCAGAACCTAAGAAAATTAAAAGGAGATTTTGGTTCTTTCTTAAAATAACCAGATTAAAATACTGGTAGATTATGGCAGATGCACAGCACAGGTGCATAAAATCACCATGTAGCCTAGATAAGTGCTTAATCATGATAAACTTCTAGTTGTTCTATATGCAGTATTTGCTGTTGAATCAGACCATTGTTTTTTTTCTTAAACAATGACCTACCCTGTGACATAATTGAGATTAAACAAGTAGAATATTCCCCTTTGCACTCTATTGTGAATCGGAGACATCTTGTACCACTAGACAACAGAACCTAATTTTATTTGATGCACTTACATGTCCCTTTCTGATTCAGCTCCTCTATGGCAGACAAGTCACTTTACTTCTGCTTTTCCTGAGAAGCAATAATAATAATACTGACCTCCACTGCAAATTGCTTTGAGATTTAACGATAGAAACAAAATAGAGAAGACAGGAATTATCACAATAAGATGGTAATCATTTAACAGTTCACACATGAGTAAAACTTACATCAAAAGATAGTGCAATAACCTTAGGACAATACAAAAATTCAGCTTTTGAAGACTGTTCTGCTGTGCATTTGCTAAACAATATACAGCAGTTCCCAACAACCATTTCTCAAGCAGAAATTATTACTTGCCACCTAGAGGTATAGCAATTATCAGCAATGTCACTGATAAGCAATAGCTTTCAACAGATAATTGAAGTCCTTCTTCTGTGAAAATTGAGAGTTTGTTTTAATATATTTGATTGTTTTCAGCATGCTCAGATTTTCCTTTCCTGCCAAGTGGAATAGCCATTAACTACTTCTGTTAAACTATCAACTGATTGGATAAGCTCCTGCAAAATTTAACACAACCAAATTTCAGTGAAAGGTACAGCTATAAAAGCATCCCTCTGAAATGCATTCCTCCATGGGAGTAAGCAGAGAAATAACCTGCTTCATCTTTATCACCTCAAAGTTCCCAGTCTTACAAGATTTTTCTAGTCTTGCTATGAAAGTCTTACTAGACATAATCCTTAGAAAATCCTTCTGGTTTTGGCATCATCCATTCAACACTTTTCATTAATTGAGATAGATTAAAATTGTGTGCTAAATAACAGGAGTCAGCATCAGATTCTGCAGTTCTTCCTAATCTTGTAGCAGTTACAACAGGACACTCATACCAGGGCATCTTTTCCCTCAGCCCACAAAAAAACCCAAAAACAGGCCCCTCACTGATATTCACCTACTCAATCTAGTGCCTTTGGTCAGTACAATTTCAGGAATAAGGTGTAAATTAGCTGTTTGGTTAAAATGCATGCATTTTCTGATTAAGAGAAACATTTTCTGTATAATTTTGTGTGTTGTTAATTGCCTTACTAGCCCAAGTCTGAAATATTAAAAGTGGTCATGGTTGTAACAACCACATGACATATAGCTGTATATTTATCTTGACAGTGTTAAAGCACACAACAAATTGATACAGCTATCTGGGGGACAAATAGAATGGTTTTTTTCTTGTATTTAACCAACAGTAGTAGGAGTAGGGAAAAATTTTAAATGTATATGTACAATGTGAAATTATGTGACTGCTCTTCTCCTAGAGTCCTCTCCCAGGGCCCTCACAATAATAAAGACATGGACACCAGGGGGTAAACAGTCAGCCAGCATTTGACATGAAATATACAATAAATGCATCAGCTTCAAGAAGGATGAAAGGAATTATGGCTTGACTACTAGGCCAAATTTCAGGTATCTTGCTGAGTTAACTGTCAAATTTCCTCTGTCATATGTTATAGACTCACCAGATGAAGCAAATTGTTAAACAAGAGTTGAAAAAACCTTCTAATATTCAATGATGATAGCTTTTTCATCTTTACATAACATACCACTCAAGTATTAGAATGAACCCTGTAAAATAGGAAACTACAGCAGAAGTGATAGATGCAATCAGATTAGAAATGGGGAAAGGCGTCTTTTGCAGGTTGAATATCTGAGAATTCATGGAAATAGGCAAAGTAAAGCAAGCATCTACAACAAAACAAAAATAGAATGAGGTAAGAAGGATCCATTAATTAATTTTGAAAACATTTGTGTTGTTCCTTTCCATTTGACATATTCACTGGCTTTTTAAGTTATTGTTCCTATCATTGGAACATTAGTAAAAAGCTGAATACTCTAGTTTGATCTGAATATATTGTCATTAAGATTTAGAAGTCTAATGAAATAATAAATAATATTTTCAATATTAAACCATATATCATATGTAATATTGTTATATTACAATATATTATGTAATCTCTCTATGTATCTTCATAAAGTACTCTGCTTACATGGAATACAGATAAATTAATTTAATAATGAAAATTACTAATTGCTTCATAGCTTCATAAGTTGGGTCATATGGGAGATATTCAGATATTTTCCTCTAGGGAACCTATATTTCAGAAGGAAAATAGAAATACATTTGAGGGCACATTCTAATCCAGTGTACAATACTTTTGAAAGCATACTAGAGATACTGCTCACATGTAGAGATACTCTGTCACATACAGTTCAGAAATACCACATTTTAAGCAAGCATATATTAAATATTTGTTTAGAAAATTTATATTATTGATTTATGAACTTTTAGCATCTCTGACTCTTACATGAAGTTCCATAGAGTGAGACTAGAAATCCTTTTTCCACTGGTTTATCATTTCTTTAAGGCAGCTAAACACAAACTCTTGCAGAAATTCTCTGCATTAACAAATCCAATTATCAGTTGTGCACACAGACTTCGACCCTTCAATTAGCTAAAGACTATTAACTTTCTTTACATTCACAAACAGCACTACTATTGTTACACATAGTAACATTAGTAAATATTTCATTACTTAAAAATTTCCATGCCAAAAAACTTACCATTACCAATATCACAACTTTCAAAATTAGGGAGTGACTCTGGGAAAGCTGAACAAAATTCAGTGGCCCACAAAAACAATTTAGGGATCCAGAAGTTTGGAATGCACAGGGCAGAGACAGTGCAGTGGCCTTTACATTTCCAAGAGAATGGTGGTGCTCGTTACTGGTGATTACAAACTCAAAATAAGTGATAGATGAATTTATCAGTGAGTTCTGATGGGCAGGTCATCTGAGTTCTGCAGAGCGGAATTTCTGGAACATTAAACTCTTTTCATATAATTCTTAAGATTATGTTGAAAATCACATACACACTTAACCTTTGTATCTTTAGGAAGGACACACTCCCTAAGTGACCAAAACCACTCACCCCCAATAAAAATTGCAAGCAGTTATTGTTAGAAAGATCGGTAGTTTGGCATTATTTTTCCTTTCTTTGTTCTTCAAATCCAGATTAACTTGAGAAAAATAAAACCCCCAATACCATGTTTAAAAATTGCAAGCAAAATTGTTACCCATGTAATATTTTCTTTCTTTACATATTTTCTCTAAAATGTTAATATATTTTTGCAATTCTACCACAAATAATTAAATTACGAATGAGGAAAAAAAAAAGAGTAAGCCAATAGTTTGTGCCAAGATAGCACATTCAGATCTCTGAAAAGCTAAATGAGTTTAAGTAAATTCTTTTCATCTCCAAACTGGAACCTTTTCCTACTGTGTTTGAATCAAATGCATTAATGCACCGAGGCCCACAGAACCAATTGTATGTCTGTGTCTCAAAACTTCTGTTACATCCAGTTTAATGCATCTTTGAGGGTGGGATGCCAATTGCAACTGCGCTTTCTGTGGAGCAAGAGGTGTAATTTACAAAAAGTTCCCTTCCCGATGTGAAATACAGAATTTCACTTTTGTCTCTGGTGTGCTTGTAAATTAAGATGGGTGAATCTTCTTAACGTTGCTAACCTTCTCAGTAGATTTAAGATCCAAACAATGCTCCACATCCCTTCTCATTTCAGCTGCAGGGTGTGAAAATAAAGCACATTAGAAATTTCTCTCTCAAGGTCAAAACCATTCTGCATATACGTTATTAACTCAAAGATTTCCCTTAACAGAAAAAAGAAACAAAACAAAAACCCCCTGTTCTATGTTCAAGGTTATGACCAATCCCTGATCTTTACAGTATTGAACATGGAAAAACCTAGTTAGAGTACCAAGTGCTTCCCAGTCAAATAAGGACAAGCACAACTCAGTCAGCATTTCCAGTCTGACTGTCCCAAGCCGTGGTCTCAAGCTCTGACCACGGCTCGAGGTCCTTGTTCAGCTCATAAAACTCTGCAGTGCACTTGGTTTTGATCCTGTAATCGATGCCTACACAGCCTGAGCCCACACTCACTTGCATTTGCATACTCTTTACCAAAATATCACATAGTCTTTTAGTAGTTATTCCTTGGCTTTCTGGATTCCTCATTAAGGCTTCTTTTAGACAAATAGACTAGAAAACAAGGGAACACAGACTTAGCCATGATAAGTCAGGCTTAAACAATCATTGCCTTTAAAAAGCATTGCAGAATTGGGGTGACAATCTGTTCTCCTGTTGAGACAAGCTGCCCTTTCTTTCTTTCATGCAGGCAAAGTGAATATTTACAGCAGCTCAAGCTACTGCTGAGGAGACTTCCGCTGTTATGAGGCGCTGGACCAGCAATTCTGAAGCAGTAAAAGATGATGGTCCTTAACTGCTGTTATCGTCTTTCCCAGTCACAAGCCCTCCAGAATTCATCACAAACCTTCTGTGGAACACATAGCAGAACACTGGGCAAATTTAGAGCACCTACCACAAAAAACAAGTGAACCCCCTATGTCACAGCCAACTTCCACTGTTTCCACCTTCAGTTTAGAAATAAAACTGAGACTCTGATCATTAGCAGTCACTGAAGTTACCACACTATTTTTCTTAATTATTTTATCACTGGCATCCTAGCCTGATTCTGGACAGGTTATTATTGTATTCTACCTGTCTCATGCTCCTTGCTATTCTTGAACTGGATTGCATATTCTCTCTAACGTCCCATTCTAAACTGATAAATATTACTAAACAGGTTTTTATTTTCCTACTGGTAACTGACCAAAGTAATTGCTGCAATTATCTGACCTACTTGCATTTTTATACTAAAACTGCTCCACTTAGTGCTGCTGTTCTTTCCTAATATTCATTCTATCCACCAACATCTATAAAAACTCGAATCAACATATCTCATATCCACACTTACTATAACTAAAGAAATTGCTTTCTAAAACATCTGCCCCAAA
This sequence comes from Atrichornis clamosus, assembly GCA_013400975.1. Lineage (NCBI taxonomy): Eukaryota > Metazoa > Chordata > Aves > Passeriformes > Menuridae > Atrichornis > Atrichornis clamosus. The sequence goes on from WBMZ01012755.1 coordinate 136,766, forward strand.
TGATTGTATTAAATGAAATTGCAAAGCAAAGGCATGTGATACCGATTGGATAATGTAATCTTAATTTTACTTATCTCACAACAATCATTACACTGATGATTTACAATAAGGGACACAGCATGAGGTACTTTCATAAAACCGTAAGGATTATAGTGAACATAAACAAAGCAATATATGAGACTGAAAATAGCTTTAAGATCATCCTTTTTCCATAAATATGTATGAACTTATCAAAGAAAGGAAAGGCTTGGTTATCTCATTGGCTTCTTATCACTTGTCATGAATGATAACTACTCTACACTCTCTCAATATATTACCCCTTCACTCTCAATCTGTGACTTTTCAATATGATTCTGTTTTCAGCAAAACACACTGAAACTAAGCAGGGGATGGACATAGATTATTTGTGCCCTGTCATCTTGGGTTCTAATAATCAGCCTCCAAAAATTTAACAGTGAACCTGTCAAAGTCCCATAGCCTGCTTTCTCATCAGATTTTTTCTGAGAAAGTATTCAATACATAGTTCAGAAAATCTGTGGATAAAATAATGTATCTCTACTACAGACAGATCTCCAGGGACTATTGGATTTTTACCAGAAAAAAAGGAACACCAGTGATAGAACCAAAATTATGCCATTTGCATAGCTCTCTATGACCACAAATTTTTACCATAAATATAAATACAGACAAATTTTTTAATTTCTCCTGGATCCTCAAGGCTTTAACTCTAAAAATTCTCATTTTCCTTCTACAGATCTGTCTCTTCAAATACCCACACTCTGTCTTTCAAAAGGGTTCATCTTTTCAATGGTTTGTCTTCTAAGAATACAGGTGTTCAACCTTATATGCCTTTTAACAAATGGCTCCAGCCTACAAGGCAATTTCTTTGAGATCAAGGAGGATTCACACTTCCTTTACAACCTTTGCATTTTGGAGGATTCAGCAAACTTTAATCCCTTAATTCACATTCTAAGAATAAAATATAATCTAGTGTAAAATTATGATCTACAGATACTTTCACCAGATCAACACCCTCATGATTTAAAAGACTATATCTGGGAGTCCTTCCTTAAATTTCATCAAGAGGAAATTAAAATGATGAAGTATCGTTCAGCTAAAGGCATATAATCAAAACAAAAATGGTTATCCACTAATTCTATTTGCTGATGTGACTAATGGGAATCATTGATCTAGTAAGTTAATTACAGCTTTGATTTGACCATATTTTTGTTATATTTGTAATGGATGTAATAGTAAAAACACAATAATAAATTATAGATAAGAATAACTTTAATTTCTTGAGAAAGTTGAGTAAGCAATGTGGAAAAAAAATATACACAAAGAAAGAGGAAGTGGATCCTCAATCGCCTGCACCATGTCACTGTTAGACAGCATTGCCCTTGCTTCAGTTCACTCCAACCAACTCTTTTCTAGAGAGCTCTTCTCTAGAGGAGACAAGTCTTAAGATATCCAGACATGATCCACTCATTGGCATCTATACTGAGTACTAATGGCCTCTTCTTGGCCCTCCTTTACTTAGTAGCATGGAAACAGAGTGCACAGAACCTGAGAGCTCAAGATTAGGAAAGCAACTCACAAGCCACAAAACTCTACTTCCAAATGGAATCCTGTCCATTCATGTCATTGCATAGGACTACATCAGATTCTTATAGATTAATATGACAATTAAGAAACTGTAACTACATTCAGCCCAGCATTTTAATAAGCTGTTTCAAACAGGCTTACGAGACTTTTAAAGAGAATAAGAATGTGGTCTGAGTACAGTCCTCCAACACGCAAGGCTTAACAGCTGTAGAAGGCCTTTTAGATCTGAGATACTTTCATTTAAAGTGGCAACTGAAATTATGAAGATTTGTGATGTAAATTGTATGGAATGTACAGTGCTCAGTAATAGAAATAGTGGCCTTTTGAAACTGACAGAGTGCATTTGAGAATCCACGGCACTACCGCTTCCCTAAAACTGTGAGTTTTACGTGAGTGAAATGGATGTAACAGGATATGCCATCACCTTAATGTAACAGCATTCTTAACCTAACAGGTTTCTGATTTCAGTAGACAGCAGGTCTCTTCCTGGACTTTACCTTCCATATGCTACAATGAAAATGTGGTTGAATATCCAAGGCTGTTAAGAACAGATAACATTAGTGACAAGAACCAGATTAATCTAATCCAAATACTGATGTCCAGTATTGGAGCTGAAGAGCCATTCAGCTCCTATTAGCCTAAGACTTTTGAATAGCACTTGACCAAAATCACTGCTAGATTTATCACTTCCTAAAAAATAACATTTACCTTGAAATTTCCACTGTTACTCCTTTTGCTTCTACATCCATTTCTCTCTCTCTTACCCTTTTCTCTCTCATCCCTTCTCTCTCTCTCTGCCTTTCATGGCATCATTTATTCTAATGAGTGAGCTATACCAGTTATGTTTCAGTGTATATGGGACCATGCCATGTTCTAGTGGCTCAGTGTCTACACCAGATACAGGATTATGAGACAAATGTTACAACTTTACTGGCATAGTGATTGCACTGACTGTATGAGTTACTAATGTAGGTAACATAGCTGTCAGCTGTGACACAGGAGAGCTACACTAGCTGTATGTCAGCATATATAAATTCTGAAAATTATCAGGTCTATATGCTACATCCTGTTATTTTACCTAATGAGTGTCCCCAGGAGATAACAGGAGGACTTTAAAAATCCTGAATTCTGTACATTCCTTCATTCTATTAGAGTATCTCAGAAACTTTCGTGCCATACTTAGTCCAGACAAGGTTGAATAGTTCAGTTCCTATTTCACATAAAAATCTTAACTGTACTGACATCTAGGCCCTCTTTCCTAATTTTGAAATAGTCACTGGTGTTCACTGTTTTCTCTTAGGTCCATAAATGTACTGATTATATATATTTCTGCTATTTCTACTCTATTACACAACACCAAGATGCCCCTATTACAACTTTTTCTCCTCTGTGCAAGAGAAAATAGTCTTTTAAATGTAGATGTTGCTTATGGGGCTGATTTTTCCCAACAGTAGCTTTCCTGACACAGTTCTGAGTTTGTGATTTACTTACATACACTTTACATATAATGTATGGATTGGAAGGATAGATTAGGGAATACACAGGCAAACCAAGAAGGGGGCATATAAACCAGGAAAGGAACACCCTAATCAAGTGGTACTGCAACATACCTGTGATTACTGGGTGCATTTTCCATCTTAGTTTTACTGGAGATCGTGAAATGTAAATGCTAGCAAATGTACACGTATTGGACACATTGAAGATATTTCTGGTTCTGTTTCAGTGATTTGTGATAAGGGTTCATGGTTCTCTCCAACGATATCTGAAGAAATTATGCCCTTTGACAAGCATTCTCTCCAAAGTAAAGGCAGGATTGGTCTGAAAACAGTGTAAAGGAGATTTGTTTTCACAGTAGTCCCTAAAAAAAATCATTTCAAAAATTATTTTTAACACATGTAATGCACATCAAGAGCTTTGAAGTGAGATAAAAAATAAACAACAAATAAAATGGGTAAATGGAATGAATAAAATCATATAAATGAACATAAAATAAAACATATTTATAGAATAAAAAAAAATACAAATACTAAAACCAGCTTTAAAATCTGCTTTCAAAACTCTCAGGTGCTAAACCAAGAGCTCTCTAAGAAGAGATATAAAGCCTCTTCAGAATACACAAATTATCAGTAAAGTCATGAACATGATGGAAATTCTATTGCAGAAGTGGGTCTCGGAAGCAGAAATCTTAATACCTGTGAAACAACAACTGCAAAAGAAGTCTGGTTCCCAGACTAACAAAGAACTTCACTTAAAATCATTAACTCAAATGCAGTGATGAGTAAAGAATAGTGCATTGCAGATAAAAGAGAGAGTTTATCTGCAATATCAGTATAAATTCAGAGTGTGTGAATAATAAACAAAAATGAAATGTTTGCACTCAAAACTTTGAATATTAACTAAAATATCAATAATGAGTCACCATTTCACTGTAAAGACAGTTAACTTCAGTTTAGAGACTCTTCAGTTTAGAGTTTCAAAGGCCCAGAGGACTGAATCCAATGGAAACTGGAGCCTGTTCCTGAACATAAGTTTAGTGCAAGGTAAACACCATTTTAAAGCACACCAATTCCTTATAATCCTGTCTCTAATTAAGATTTATTTTCTTACTTAAGTGAATAGTACTATATGATTCCCAACTGTACAACACAAATAAATACATGTATTTTAAATTTTAATGATTTAAAATTATTTCATGTTTTAAAAAAAACTATTGGTCTATTTTGAATCAAAATGCCTTTTGAACTTGAAAAGTGCTGAGTCATTTGTTATCTCTGATTCTCCTTCCTGACAACAGTTTCCAGTCATCTTATTTTCTAGTCATATATCTAAAGCCAAACTCGGTCTGTATTATCTGTGAGTTTCACTTATGTTTACTAAGATTTTACCTATATTTATTAAAGCTTTTTAAAAGCCTATCAAACTGATTAAGGCTTGATAACAGACCTCAGAAATAAGGTCAAGAGACCGGAAATAAGGTCACCTGTGAATATGTTTAAAAATGCTGCTGTGGAGAATTAAGAGCTCTTTAGATTGACAGGAAGTGTAAAGAGCAACCTCAAAGCTGCTTTGTGTACATGGGTTATTAAACTCAGATACTAATAGCACCTCCATAATGAAGGAACCTTATATCCCTGTCTAGACGAATAAAGATAAAGACAGCTTCACTGGCACAAGATTTCACTGGCACAAGATTTCTACTCAGATGTCTTTCTAAGACACTTTGTGAACCACCACAACTTAGCATGAACTCAGTACTAGTTAGCAGTAAAACTCAGACAAGGAAAACTTCCGTCTTAAACCAAGGAATTTAGTTTTGGCAATGAAAATTTTGCTTAAGGATCTCAGACATGCTAGGTCTCTGCTTGAGTGTCATCTGGACTATATGGTTCAGCACAGGAACTAATAAAAGAGGACGATATAGAGATGATTTTCAAAAGGATGCAATCCAAAGAAAACCTTTGTTGAAGTCTCAGAGGACAACAGCACAAACTAGCCTTCCTAGTCAGTTGCTATATAATTTTGAAATCACTAAATCTACATGAGATGTGGGAAGTATGAGGACTGGCCCGACATCACTTACTGAGGCAATATTCCTCCTGGACATATCACAATTTTAGAATTTTAATGCTTTTTGAAACTAAATTTTAAGTGGGTTTCATGGGACAAGAGAGGGGAAGTGATAATGGAAAGGATAGTTTGTCTCTCACAGATGCATATGTCTATGTGAAGAATCATCCAGCATCTTCCTGACAACCCCGTTATGCTCCCCTGTTCATTTGTTATGGTACAGTCATACTTTATACGCAATTTGATTTTTTTTTCCTTCTCTCCCCTCTTCCTTCCCACTACCTCATTCCTCTCTACTTCAATTTCCAACTTGGATCATCAATCCAAGCAGTCAAATTAGGAACTTCCATGCTGGATCAGGAAAAAAAGTATCCTGTGCCTTGATTGCTAATACTAACAGAACAACTTTAGCCCTGAAGCATAAGGTTGGACATCTTTTCAAAGTAAGGGCTGTAATACTCTTTCACAGTGATGGTACTTCCTCAGCCTACCTATAAATCTCTCCTTTTGAAAAACTTGCTAGTATCTTGATGTGTGATAATGAATTTGAGTCTTACATACATGAACAAAAAAGGTGGGAAGGGGGAGATTATAATCATTTTACGCAGAGAATCTTTTGATTTATTTCAGTCTCAGTTTGCTCTTATGTGTTCCTGTTTGCCCTATCAGCTCAATATGCCAGATTTAATAAAGTCCATTCATGCTTCACTCTCCTTTTTATTTAAACAGTATTAAAGCACTGATATTTAGAAATTTCAGTTTTGTTAAAGGTGAAGGTTTGAGTTTCTTAAGTATTCTCAGATGCTTAAGCAGAAATGTTAAGGTATCAAAGGGTGGCTGAATCTCAGTTTTTGGATTACTGGTCTTAATTTGAACTTTTGACATCTGGCATTTCACTCGACTCCCTAAGAAATGTGCTTCCAAAGTGATACTTCTGTGGAGAACACAACATCAGCTAATTAGCACTAAGAGAAGTGTTGATTTCTCACCACAAGTGAAACCTGCCATAAGAAGAAAAAGAAAATAATTGGTAAATGTAAATAAATGCTGGTGATTAGTATTTATAATCTTTGTTTTCATGGTGCACACACAAAATGTGGAAGGAGGTTTGCATAGACAGCCAATATGAAAACACCTGTCCCTGTACTGTGGGGGAGGGAGGAAGCAGGAGGTAGCAGATGGAGGAGCCACATGGACTTTTCACCTTCCTTGCTTTCCACTAAGTGCTGTCACTAGTTCCACAGCCCAAGGCAGAAGGCATGGCAGGTACAGGCTCTACCATTGGCCAGGCAAACATATGGATTTCTAATTCCAAGAACCCTGTCAATCTCTGTAGCGGAAGGGATTTGACCATGTTTTCAGTGCCGTGGTTGGAATAGCAGTCACAAAGGAAGTTATGCAATTACCAGAAAAACCCTGCTGATGGATGCCATATTGATGCTGCAGAGACACTAACCATTAAATCCTCACTGGGTTGCCTTCTAGAGTAAAAAAATTTTAAAAGTCTTGAATTGTTGTAGTCCAATCCTTACGCTAGACATCTATATTTTGGAGAACAAAGGACTGGAGGACTGGAGAAATAAATCCTATTCTTAGTCTAAGTTAGTCATCTACACTCCTCTGTAGTCAATGAAGAGAGATGGACACTGAAAAAAGTAATTCATCTCATCTATCTCAAGATGGAATGAGTAGTTCTCTGGAGACAGCTATTTCTCTCCACTGACTACAGAGTGAGCCTGGATGACTACCTTAGATTAGAGCTGTATCTTTTTTGATGACTGAAATAAAGTAAGATGAATCTAGGCAAAAATTACTAGAACTTCTAGAAGCCCATTTATTTTTCTTTCATCTCAGGTTACCTGCAATCACTGGGAACCATATAGATGACTACATTTTCTCTGCTCATTAATTTTAATTCAATACTGTTCCTTACATAGCATAATATAAATTTATTCCAAAATGCCATACGCTGTTCAACTCTAATAAATTTCTACTAACCCTTCAACTCTGTTTAATTTTTGAAATCGATTATTTTAACCCTACTTCATAAATTATGCAGTATTTCAGTTTATTTTAATAGTTTGAACAGTGGTCTGTGAGATGTAAAGTCTCTGTTCAGTAATTCTTTGTCACTTTTCCATTTTATCTTTTTACTCTCAGTGGCTATTTAAAAGACAAATCTATATGCACTATCATACTTTAGAGCTAGCATTAAGTAATTAGTAAAAAAATGTTATTTTAATTCAACAGAAAGGCTTTAACAGCTTTAGCTTTGCTTTTTTGTGCTGGAATAACTTTCAGGTTTAGTTTAGTATATATCCTGCCTGGGCCTGTGCTTCTTGCTTTGACATAAGATGTAAAAATCACTCTTCTAACTTTCAGAGGGTAATTTGCATTCAAAGGCACATGGATAGGAATCACTCCACATTCTTTCTGCTTAATTATCTCTCTTTCCCTCTCCAGAGCAAATGCAGAAGAGAGGTGAAGAATGAGTTGGACTTTGGTTGTGCCTTTAGCAGAGCACTCTGCACAACTGGACTGATGCCAGCAAGAAGCTGGCAGTCCCTGGAGTCCCTGGAGCTGGACAGAATTTGCATCAACAGTATTTCAGGAGAACACTTGTGTAGAAGACAACACAGAACAAGTTATAAGGTGAGGAAACTCATGAATATTCTGCAGACCTGCTTATTTATGGCAGCATTTGGAAATCCCAAATTCTTAATGAATTTTTGTACAGCATATCATTCTTCAGGAAAAAAAAGAAAAAAAGAAACAAGAAAACAAAATTAATGTTCCATTCATCAAATCCAGAATTATCAGCAGCATTCTTCTTCTTAAGGGAAACACGGTGCCACCTAGGTGATGACACAGCGGTAATAAATTGTACAAAACCAGGAAAATGGAAATAACTTATTATCCAGAGAAGGGCAAAAAAGCTGGTGAAGGAACTGGAGCTCCTCTTATGACAAGTGGCTGAGGGAGCTGTGATTGTTTAGTCTGGAGAAAAGGAGTCCTGGGGGGACCTTATCACTCTCTACACCTGCCTGAAAGGACGATGTAGCCAAGGGGGGTCAGACTCTTCTCCTAGGTCATTAGTGACAGAATAAGGGAAAATGGCTTCAGGTTGCACCAGGGGAAGTTTAGATTGGATCCTAGGAAAAATTTCTATACCAGAAGGGTTTTCAAGCACCTGAACAGGCTGCCCATGGAAGTGATGGAATCACCTTTCCTGGAAGTGTTTGAAAAATGTGTAGTTGTGTCACTTGGGTCATGGTTTAGTGGTGAACACTGTGGTGCTGGGTTAAAGCTTGTACTATATGATGTTAGAGGTCTCTTCTAACATTAACAATTCTATGATTCTATGAACAGTTTGAACATTTTGCCATATGTCTTGAGAATAACCTTTAAGCTCCTCTTTGAGCACAAAGGAAAGGTGGTTACTTCTTGACTGACAAACCACAGTTGTGGTTCTCCCAAGCACAACGAGCAGCTACTGCAGGGCACAGAGGGAGGCTGGGCACGAACTTGTTTGCCTAATGATGCTCCATTATCTTCCCACCTCATGCTACTTTAGCCAGGACTAGATTTAGTCAGGTCTAGATTTATTCAGGACTACTTTCGTGCCTGCTTTGCCACATGGACACTGGCTGACCTGCACCCTGAGGGCTGAGATGGAATCCTCTCCCCGCAGTGTGGCCTGAGGTGGGGGACATTTTTGGGGCTGTTCCCATGGGCCCTACAAATGGAGTGGCCACTGACAGGTAGGGTGTCCAGCTGCTGTTTGTGGTCAGCACACACAGAGCACAAGAATGAACTGGACATGGCTCAGAGCACCCCAGTCCATGAGGGTCTGGTGGGTTAAGATGGCCTCTGGGGGTCCTTTTTCACGCAAATTATGATTCAGTAACATTATTGTCACTGAATGTTGATAAACAGTCTGAGGCACTGCTCAGCAATAAAGGAAAAAAAGTTGGAGCTACAGTGTTAGTGTGATCCTTGGACACCAGTTCAGGCAAAGCTTGTGGCATGAGGTGATGCAGTGGGACAGAGTGTAATAATACATACTTGACAAATGTTAATAATTAGATGCAAGTCTAAAGGAGCCTAATCCACATGTTAAGCTGCTTGAAAGAGTTTCCTTAATCTTATACCTGAATGCAGACTGTAACAGAGAGCTGAGAAGGCTGGAATCACTGCCTTGGCTTGATGTTCACTGTGCTCGTCAGCACTCAGTAACACCTCTACACAGGCAGGGTATTGGCCAAGAAAAAGAACACAAGAGGCAGCGTGAATGGGAAAGGCAAAGAACTTATAAAATAAGAAAGTATTTGGTACTTGAAAACAAAATTCAATGCTTTATAATTCATCTTATAATATATTCAAGCACAAATCTATTAATAATTTGATTATCAGTGGAAGTTCTGTAAAGATGGATCACTACTTCACCAGTTAAGATTTGAAATACATTTCATTGAGTTTAAAAGACTGTGTTTTTTCTTTTTACTGTTGAGAATTTACCAAAGATATTAGAAAGTAGTGGTCTTTAGAGTAAGACTCCTGCCACTCACTGTGTGCAGGGATCTGATACAACCTCTCAGAAAGTACATCATGTCCCCACTAGGCAGTTCCCACACTTGGGGACTTACCTAGCCTGTGTACAGAGAATTGCACGGCCTTTCACACCACGTTTAATTTTTCTTGCTGAACCCTATAAAATAGGTCAGACTCCACAGGCGCTTACACATATGTGAGGTACGTGAGGGAACAGAGAAGGTTTCTGACTTCCTGTGGGCCACTTAGGCAGTTAAAATATGCTAAAGCTGATGGTTTGGGTGGTTAACATCTCCCCAATTACTCTGGCAAGTGCTGCACTTACAGCCTCACTGTCTCAAGCCCACTGGTTTCTTTTCCTTTTTTTTTCCCTGATAGAAAGAGAGCAAATGCCCATAAGTTTTATACTATTATGGCTGGTTCTACAGCAGTGTTTATCTAGAAATCACCCTATCCAGGGCACAGCTGACATCAGTGATGGAGCAGGTGCACTTCAAGAGCAAATATGCTCTGGCCAGGTAAAGTGACATTTCAGCTAAAATTGTGATTCTGCAACAGAACAATCAATCCTAAATCCAGTTTCACTGGGGGGAAAATCAACAAAGTTTGTCATAGAGTCATAATTTTCAGTCTTCTTAAAGAGTGTTGTAATGAGAAAAATATCTTACTTCATTCTGCACTCTGGTTTTACTTAAGCAGTAGAACGCCTGCCTGTCTCATAATGGATTTTAGGACTCAAGAGGCTCTAGCACTCAGATAGGTATTCATTGCTCTACTCTGTTACAGTTTTATTAATTCTGTGCAATACCTGGCTTCACCTTTTAGTTTGGTAACTTCTAAACAGAAGAAAAATATTAAATCTGTAATTCTAAATCTTTTACGTATAGCTCCTAAAAGATAATTTTTTTTCACAAAGGAGACTTGGCAATGATAAGTACATAACCTAGTTAAGGCATATGTGTTTAGCCCTGACTTCAGAACGGAAGAGTTTTCACTGTTCCTTCACTCCTGCTTGTCAACAATTGGCACAAATTTCACAGGTTTCCATTAGCACTAATTAGAATACGTTTGCTTTGTAGTACGTGATAATTTTGTCACCTCTTTAAACTTTCCAGAGTTTTGCAGAGTTACCAGAATGGAAAATTTGAAGCTATGTGACCTCAAAATTTCAATAATTATTTGATGCCAGCAAATGTCTATTCCAAATGGCATCTGTTTCCCTTTGAGATTAAAAAGGAAGTATCACTTCCAACAATACTTTTTTATTTACATTTCCCATTCCATCCTTGCATGTAAGTCTAAAGAAAACCTATTATAACACAGAAGTAAATCAGATGAAATTTAGATGTGTCTGTACTTTCATAATTACATAATTAAGTCTGAAAATTCTGCATGGTTCCCATTGCTGTATTAATTCAGCTTTGTGTCCCTAGAAATGGATTAAATTAGATCAAATCAGTAGTCTGGCTTTCCTTTTGATATATTGCAGAGACAAAACACAAAACAATGAGCTTCCATTAAGGAGATTGTTCCATTCTGATGGGTCTGCAATGGCAATTGACTCAGGATTAAGTCTTTCAATGCTCAAATCCCCGACCAGTGGAAATGAAGAGTAGAGTGCTCCTCCATGGTTAAAAGGCAATTTTAAATATTTTTAAAATGGAAGATATGAATGAACAAATGATTATTCAGCTGGGACAACATCCAAATACCCAGGTGCTCTGGACATACATTAAAAACCTGGGTCTTTGCAGTCCATTACTTGCTTCAACTAATTTACCTATAAAACATTTTAATTAATTTCCAGAGGAGTTGCAAATGCTGTTACTTTTCCCCCATAGAAATACCCATCTATCCTGATTGCTTTAGAGTCTATGAATAAACAGAAATACCTTTAATCCTGCATGAATAGCTGAATTTCAAATGCTCTATCCTGAAAAATGACTCAACACAATAAAATCTTACTAATAATTAAAATCAGCATACAATTAAAAATAGGAAAAAATTAGTATATATTTTAAAAAGTTATTATGTGCTCTCCAAGGACATCCTTGTCCCAGGATCTATCCACATAGCTGCTCCAGAAGCTTCTTGGACAACATTAACTAGAGCAAAGCACTACAGATAACTGAGGCCCCACTTTGTGAATAATGAATGTCATGTTACAATTATTTGTAGCTCCATGACATATCAGCAATGCAACAGGGTGAGTAGGGTGGAGGAAGGAAGAGTATGAAATGAGAGATTTAGAGATACTACATACTAACTAAACCCAGAATATCAAAGGTATCAGGTGGCAGAGCTCAAACTTTTTATTGCCCTTTTCTAGTCAGAAAACTGCCCTTAGAACTGAGCAGTTCAAGTGATAGCATCAAATATTTTAATTCAGTTTTTCCTATGAAAATGCAGCTTTCAATTTGCCAGTTTGCTCCAATGTAATCTCTTCAGAAGAAAATTTTTAAAATACTTCCTTTAGACATTCTAAAAGAGTTGCAGCGTAGATATAGAACATCTGTGTGACTATAATGTAGTCAAAGCTACACTTTGTAATTCCAGGGTACATTACTTTAGCTTTTAGCAAACTAGAAGAACAGTAATGTATGTGTTTCAGTTCATACAAACCTATAATTCCAGAGACCCCCAAAAACATACTGCAAGTAGGAAGAAGTGTTGCTGTCTCCCTCACCCCCCACCTCTGGTTGCCTTGACAAACAGGTTAATGTTAATTTAGGTCTAGCATTGATAGACAGAGCTTACCAAGTATGTTTCCTACTTAACCATTTTGCAGTTTTGCCGCAAGCTGTGTTGGGAACATTCTGTCACTTTTTTGAAGTTCTGTAATTTTGTTTTGAAAATGAGCATGTACTGCTTTATTGTTAAATTCAGATATTAATCACTTTCCTATCAAACATTAATGGGATAGAATAATTTAGGAACTAAGTGGCCAAACATGGCATGGATCATTGGATTGCTACAGACCTTGTCCAAAAAACTGTCAGGGTATTCTTGGAAAAATTCCTTTCAGTACTTTGAAATGCTTCTCAGCAGTGAATTTGAGGCATGGATTTTTCAAGGAGAGAGTTAAATCTCCATCCAAAAAAAATCAATATCAAATGCCATATGATAACCTGCCCTTAGGTTGATCTATGCATCCCCTTATCCCTCTAACATAGGCCTAGCCTATACTTACACCTGGATCCAGACCAGTTTATTTTTACTAGTCATTAAAACTGGTATTTCCACTATTTTCAAAAGCTGTTTACTGTGCCAATGTTTGCTTTCTACTAACACCTGCTCTCTAATGGAATAATTTAAGCTTTAAGCTTTTTGCCAGCCTGCTTTTTAGCACGGGAAAGCACTGTCAATTGTCAGTTTTCTTAAGACAGATTTTAAAGTAAAAAATAGTCAATACCAACACAATATTTCTTTGTAAATAATAATAAGTTTACATCTAAATCTGCCTTGCTTCTTCTACAAGTCCAGTGCATCAGCTTTGGTAAATATCACTGAAAATGAGACAGCAGGATCAAAGAGTCCTGCACAGGTGAAGTCAGAGATGTGCGCCCTAAGAGGCCAGTCTTCTAATGCTAACGTCAGTGATGAAGTAACAAATATAGTTCCTGAAAAACTGGAATCAGCTTCCACTACCATAAGGTATGTTTTCTGCAGAAAAGTGATGGTGGGAGGGAATATTGTCATGAGAACAATGTGTGACTTGGGTGTAAAAAGCATAAACGTCCTTTTTTTTCCCAGATGTGAAAGTCAAAGTGAAAAAACAACTCTTAAAATTTTATGATAATCTAATTACTTAGATCAAGAGAAGGGCTTTCCTCCTGGATTTATAATTTCCAGATGTTTCAGGATTATAATGCCAGCCTAAATTCTGATTTGACATCAAAAGGAGACAAAAGGATGAATAATGAGTTTCAAAGGGAAGCAAAGGACAAAACATATTTGTTGGAAAATTCTTCATACATTTTAAAAAGCAATTATTACTTTTAAATGTCACACAGATCTCCCTGCAAAAGTGATTTCTCCCAAAGCATTGATACTTCACACTCCCAGACTAGACCCTGAATAGAATCACTCAGCTATTTTATGTCTTCATTTACCCAGCTATAAGGCTCAGGAGAACAGGAGCTTTGTAAACCTCACACCCTTTCGGTTACAGACTGTGCATCGGTTTAACTTGTTCATTCACAATTACTACCAGATTACGGGTTTTGATCCTTTACAAAGTTATATCTGGGCAACAAGTAGAAACCTCGCTCAATTTTTTTTGGCCCAGCATGTACACTCTGAGTCAAGGACACCTGGAAAATGGGGAAAGTTACTCCTTCCTCGAGGGAAGTTGAGGGGAAGTCAGTGGGAAGAAAGGGATACCCAACACTGGTGGAATCAGATTCCAGAGTGATTTCTTGAAAGAAAAGCACCCCAAGTAATTTATCAATATTTAACCAAGCATATACTAACTTTTAATTATTTTTTTTTAAATAAATAAATTTTGGTTCATTTAATTCAGTTTTTTTTTTAACTTGGATAACTAGTTTGGATTTTGACAAAAATAATGGAATTCAGGATCTTTTGTACAAACTTGGGTTTTTTACTAAGTCTTTCAGGGATAAAGCAATAATGATGTCTCACAGCTACAAGACACTTTAAGTCAGTACTCTACCACAAATTTTTTCAAGTCTTATGTTTTTGTTGTCACAGCAAGTTTTGGCATCTTCATTTTTTCCTTCTGTGCTCTGGCTGGCTTTTGCCTCTCTCCAAATACTTCCTAAATAAAAATAAAAAACATTCCACTTAAATAGCTTCAACCTTTATGTGATTATACATGTGCCTGTTTTTCTATTTGGAAAATTTTATCTGACAAGTTCTGTAGTCATAAATTCAGGGCAGGGCTACATCCACACTCAGCTATGCTTTTTTAAGCTTTGTTAGCTTTGTTAGCTTTGTACTAATAGGTATTGAATTAATTTCCTGTTTTTTAAAGTAGGCTATTCTTTTACTCACTTTGAACTTCCCATTAGATACTGGATTTTTAAACACCTTTTTACCTCAGCATACCAAACGATCTTTAAGGTCCCTTACGATCCAAACCATTCTATGATTCTATGATTCAATAACATTCATAGTTTTGATAAAACTTGCATATTTAAAAATTGATTAATATTATACCAAATATAATACACAGAAATAACCAAAAAAAAATTATCAGAGCTATTTGTTGGTATTGAGACATATTTATTGTAGTGCCAAAGAAACCCTCTTTCTCTGACAAATTCTTTCATTTCTCTGCTTCCAGCAGATCTCCAGGTAAGCCTAAAGAGTGAAAAAATAGTAAAGACTGGTGGCCTCCCTCCTATGAAGTGCAATATAGGGCTTTGCTTCTTCTGCCTTAGAGGATGGATTTGGGTCTCCAACCTCTGTGTGTCCCCAGCTCCTAAGTACTTCATAGCACTTCTCTGTGGTTTTTTTCCCTCAGAAGCAGGTAACTGATTCTTGTGAAACAGGATTTTTCTCCCAATTTAAAAGAAGACGGCTTCTCCCTCCAGCAGCTTTCTCATTCTTGAAAGTGTTACACAAATTTTTTTCATTGATTTATCCAACCTTCTAACTTGAACATACACACTTGTTCCTGTGACAATTTTGTTAAATTTAAATAAGTCTTCTCTGCTTGTTACATTCACTCCTAGTATGTAGAATCTCTTCCCAGACTTTGTTATACAAGCTGTTCCTGTTTATTCTCATCAAATATGCATTTTGTTCCCCTTCTCCTTACATTTTTGATTTCAATGTTTTATTTCCAGATAAGATTCTAGGAAGTATTCTTGCTCCCCACTAACCTGCAACAATATTTACTTAAGGATCTGTGTCAGGAAACAATTTAATGAGAAAGAAGAAGTTGAGCATTGTAATTCTCTTCTTCTTTTGAATTTCTGAGAAAAACCAGACTTGAGATCACTCAAAAAGCAAGTAGATAATAATGGCAACACAAACACACCCACATCCACTTTTGGCCAAATTTTTGCAAAGAACTGTCAAGGATGTAGAAAAGTTATGAAAAGCTAAATACTGCAGACACTCTGATAAAAAATTCACAATGAAACTGAGGGTTCTCTAGAATGATAAAGTAATTATCCTCTGTTTTCCATAGAAAGGTGAGAATTTTTTTTAATCTTCTAGCCATAACCATGTAATCTGTTGTAAAAAACTTTCCAGATTTTTCTTCCAAATGATGAAGACAAATAAACATCTCCTAACAGACCTTTTTATGCCCAGTTTCACATCTGTCTTCCTGTTTCACAAGAAACAAGTTATCTGCTTCACCTTAGTAGTTAAACAGGAACTTAACTTTTCTGCTGAATAAGCAGATAACAGAAAAAGTAAATTGTTGCCATATAGCTCACAGTTTGGAGGCTAAAATAATATGGCTAAAACTTTTCAGTCATGGTACAGCATTGCACCCAAAGTCAATGAAATTTTATGCAAACACAAAGATGTGTCTGTGTTAGGAGTGATCTAAGACCGGGACCACAAACTGCAGGACTCTGAATCTCTTACAGAATAATGTTAAAAGAAGTTAATTTTCCCTGTGATGTTCACACGGACTGAATGTGCAAGTAAATGTTGGTCAGCCTCAGTCCCATTCATGTACAACTAATAAGAATGTTAAAGTTGAACGTGTTTGTTTCCATATAATCTTCCTAGATACTTCTGTCTCTCCTGATTGCAGGATATAGGTTATTTCTATCCTTACTATTCACTTCATATAAACGCAAGGAATTTGGCAGCTTTTGGGGTGAAGACATATGTACTTAAAATATTAGCTGTTTCAACCTACAGCTCTCTGAATTCGTTTCCTATCAAATTTTCAATTAGTTGTCCCCCCTAAGTAAGGATGCCAATAAGATATGACTCCAGAGAGAATTTAGTACAGAAACCTCAGCCACAGGAAGGCAAGGCTATGTAGCTGGCTCAAAAGATCCTCATTATTTTCTGACAACTCCTTAGGAACAGTTGTTTTGGAAACACTGTGAAATAGGTTGCATTTAAATAATGTAACAGTGCCTGTAAATTCAGGCTGATTCAAAGCAAAAGCAGCAGAATGTCAAGGCTGGATAATTTTAGTAGGGGTAAAACAGAATAGTTTTAAACATCTTTTCAGTTTTTCAGGTTCCAGCTCTGCCTAGATCCATCCTTCATCCTCTTTTTCCCTCTCCAAACCTTTACTCCTACTTATCCCTGCCCTTCTATTTAAAAAACACCAAGAGAAAACCCACAACTTCAGCTCCTCAGCTCCAGCTCTAAGCTCAGGCCCCCACACCACCCCTCACTTTCTTGATTACTATGAATCCCAGATGGGAGGATGCAGTAGGGGTCAATACGTCTGTAGGAAACCTCACCAGTCTTCAGATTTGAACATTCATAGCAACATTGCTAAGTAAGGCCATTCAAGAGCTAAAGCACTTGGAAGTACTTTGGATGGGGGGAAAAATCACCCTCATTATTTATTCCAGGAGTGTTTGAATTTTTTTTAAAAGTGTAGGCTGTATATATTCAAGCTTTTCCTCTGAGGGTTTGAATCATAATTCCCATTTAAAGGAAAGCTGAATCTCATATAACTATGTGACTTTGGGGCTATGGCCTGTTAGAGAAAAATATAATTTATTACAAGACTCACCCATGAGAATTGGCAGAAGTGAGTGCAATGCTAGCATTTCAATCATCATAACAGAATGTCTGGAATCAAATACATAAAATCAGAATAATATGTGACAAATCTTTCTGTCAGCCTCAATTGTATCAAAGTTTGTTTATATGCAGTGTACAAGCCAAATCTAAGTTGGCATAGTCCCCATAAACCAGAATGAGGATGAAAGCTCTAGACAAATATGAGTAATACTCTTTTAAGAAAAAAAGCTTATTTGAATCTCAATAAAAGTATTACTGTTGAAGACAAGATAAACATTATTTCTTATTTTATTTTCCTTATGTAGTGTATCCCTAGTGATTATTTAGAAAGCTGTAGAAATAGATTTTTAAAGACAGAAGAATTAACATGTAAAAATGAAGAAGAAATGTGAGGTTTTGCTATGCTTCTTTTCATAATAGAAAACATAGTCACCCATAAATCAATAATCACAAGCAATAACTTCTAAGAAATTGAGAATCACAGTCTATCTATATGTCTACAAGGTGTAGTTTTACTTACAGTACTTAACACCATGATGCCCTATTGTGGCACACGGCTAGGGAGTTTACTTTTCAGTGACTTCACTGTGCTTTGAGCTAGGTTCTAGTTGAGAATCCCCACAAAATATATTACATTACGTGCAACAGATGTATCTGTTATTTTAAAAATTCAAGCCACTCTCAAAAGTTGTTATTTGAGTGCCCAGAAGCAATAATCACTGTTTGAGAAAAATACACTGAAAAAAAATTTGGTATCATCCAAATCAGTCTCCTGCATACACACAGCAATAGTGGAACAAAGTATTTACTGGAAGGTAGCTTGTGATCAGCCTTCCTCCAGCAACTGTTCATTGCTGTAAGTCAGTCTTCACTCTGCAGACTATTTCAGAGAAGTCTTCATACAATCTCTCTCTTAAAAGACCTGCTTTTTTCTATCACTATTTCATTACAGGCATTTTAGGAATAATTCTGTGTGCTGTTTGAAGTAACCATCTGCACTCAGGCTATATATGCAGTGGCAAAGTACAGTGCTGCTCTTTGGTAGGTCCTCCTGACACACATATTCATAAACACACTGCCCAACTAGTGGACACAATCATTCAGTTCAAAGCATCAAAGTCCTAGAAAACATTTTCAATAAATTTGTCTCCTCAGTCACCTCATGAGGTTCAGAAATTGCTGGTTATTCGGGAAGGGTTGGCTTTTTGTGGAGGGTGATGCTGAATTACACCACATTAGCAGGATGGACTGTGCATACAATGAGAAGCATGTGCCCAGATGTAAACTGCTTTGGTAACTGACCAGAAGTGCCTTGAAGGACTGAATTTATAAAAGAAATATGAATAGCAAAATAAAAAGCTGAAACCACACATGCAAAGTCAGCATAAAAAAGACACTGACACATGCCCTACTCTGGTTGACACTGAAGAACTAGTTCTCATTTGGTTTGCTAAGTGCTGTTGATCTCATTTAATACAATGGTAGGTGTTTCTAGCTTTTGTACTCCCATGTTAGAAAAGTGACCTTTCCTGTAGTATACAGGGCAGAATTATATACTGTAAATTAAAATAATTCACAGACGCGTTTTAACATATTAAACGTAGAAAGCAAATATTAGTAAAGCAAATGCAAAGAAATAATGAGTACATTGTATACAGCTAGAGCCCTGGAGGGATATTTCCTCTATATATTATAGGAATATTATAGAAAAGTTAATGTGGAAATGATTGTATGTAGCTCTATCAGTACATAATACACTCTGCAATTAGATAGGCTAATTAGAGGCTCTGTCAAAGAACAGTTATGGACCAACATCCAGTGTAAGTAAGAACAGTGTGAGCAAAGTTGTACCTTCTCTGTTGTCCACAGACAAAGGATGTGAAAATGCAAAGGCAGTTCAAAGGAGGGCCAAAATAATGAACTAAGGGATAGGAAAAATAAACCCCTTATATGAGACTTAAAGAGCTCAAATTATAAAATAAGTGCTTGATCATGAATACATTAAATAGTGGGAGGCCTTTGAACCTTGCTGACAATGACATAACGAGATCCAGTGACTAGAAATGGAAATTAGGCAACTCGACTTCAAAGTAGCTGAAATCTCACAGAAGATGGAATTTCAGAGAAATGACACTGATTAAATACTTCAACAACTTAGCTTTACTAACACCTTGAACCTATAAAATAAGATTAGATACATTTATCCAGAACAGAATTAATTCATCTTTTGGAAGAAATACCTTGGCTTGTGATTGTGGTTTGAAAGGAAGTATAAGACTGGAGAACTTTGAGGGGTTTGAGTTCCTTGGGTTGGATTAGTATCAGTCATGTCTTTTATTTTTGAGCCCCAGGGAGACCAGGACTTGCATGCACATATCCCACTTGCTCTGTAGTTCTGCATTAAGATAAGGATTACAAATTTCATGCTTTTGGATTTTTCAAAATGCCCGTAAAGGATTGAAAATAACAGTTTTGCCATGATATATTTTTGGTGCAGAGTGGGATAAAGGTTCTTACCTTCCTCAGGAGCAACCAAGTTTAACTATTGGGAAGGTTAAGACATGGAGAAGCATCACACTCCAAGACACCCAATTAGTATACTTTATAAATTAATTAATTAATAAATATTTGATGTAGGAAAATAAATTTCCTCCAGTGAGGAAGGCAGAAATCCTCATTTTTCACAATCTGTTACTTAAGAAGAGTAATTCTGCTTTCTCCATGTCCTTTTCACTGCAGAAAACTCAATTCATTGTTACATGTAGTAAGCATTTATTTTCCAAGTACTGCAGTCCTTAGTCTTGCCTGATGATTTGTAATATAAACAAGGTCAAACAAGATGATCTCATGGACTACTAGTCTTTGACCTGATTAAATAAAGAAAAGTAATTAAAATTAATGCAAAAATCTTAAATACTTGCATTTAACATTTGGCCAGTCAGTATAAGCAAAAGGTGATACACAATACCTACAAATATATGCATGCAAATATGATTAACGTGCCTAAATAGAGCTATTTGTCTAACAGAATCTTCCTTTTCCTGGTGCTATTTAAATATGATCAGATTTCTGTATGTGCTATTACTAATATATTTCTGATCATTTTTATATTCCTATTGCACTTCGAAATTCAGAATCTAAACCAAGAAAAACATTTTTATCATATCCTGCCTCTGCCAAAATGACTCAGTTATTTCTAAGATGGATACTAAGGATTTTACAACATTTTGCCCATTTTAAAACACCTTTAAATGCATTTTAACTACGTGAAAACAATTTTCACCATTTGATGTAGAAATCTAGTATTCCAGCACTCAGACATTAAAGAAAGTCTGTGACAGAAAAACGACATCTACATTACAGATTTTTTTCCTACAGGGAAAAAGTACCTATACTTCAAAATTTTATGCAAACTAAGTAGTCTCACAAATCTATAGGTGCTTATATGAATTGAGCTGCAAGTTTTCTGAGTGATTTCTAGAAAAATCTTGCCGGCTGTGACTCTGAAATGTCCCCCTCCTTGCCGACTACTCCAGGGTCTTCCAATGTCCCAAGTCCCAGCTACACAACGAAGAGTCTAGAAACTGGGATATGCGACTTCTCCTGAGTGGACTCCCAAAATTAATGGACATTTTCACCTGAATCCCTCAGTTCCTCATCAGTCAAATTTGGATAATAACACCCCATAACTTCCCAAGGGTGCTGTGAAGATTTATTACTTAATGCTTATGAAACTCTCAAATACCACAGCAATTATGTCATAGAAAAGCTGTCAAGTAAATACACTCTCTTCAAAGCAGATTTCCAACAACATGAAGTAAAAAGATGAGACACAAACTGAACAGTGAAGAAAGAATAATCTGTTTCTGAGCAAATCCCACTCACTGAATGTCCTTAGCAAGGCATCTTAACGTTCTGGGGTTTTTTAATCTAAACTAAAAATTAAACTGGGGAAAAGGGAGTCTGAATAAGTTTGCCCACACAGAAATTACAGCGTTTCTTAAATCTGAGTGCAGACCATGCAACTTCCAGAAAGCTCTTCTGAAGCTGAATTTTGGTATAATCTCTCAAAGATTAAAATACATAATTAGATGTGGCTTACTCTATATCTTTAATATCTTTAACGTATCACACATCCAGTGATGTGTTCTACTCTCTATTTTTTCTGTACATGGAAGTCTATCTTCTAAGCTCTACAGTGAAAGTCTGTTCAGCAAGTAGTTTTATTAACTGAAAGTTTAGTTCTAGTAACCTCTTCCAGGAAATATGGCCAACCACAAAAAGTTTAAATTAGAAAAAAAGTACTACTAAAAGGATGAGCATATGCAGTGGTCTTCAAGTATTTTAACTCTGCATTTTGCTGACTTCTCTATTTCCAAAATTGGTCAACTCACATTTTAATTTGTTCAATTCAAAGTAAAATTTTGAAGTACTCAGTCTTGGGTCAGGCACAAAGATGAGATCTGTTAATTTTGTTAAGAAAAAATTCTAAAATTACAGTGTAGTCATGCAAAACAAAAGCAGTGCCCAGAATTCACTGTCTCAGCCATTGACTTATTCTTTCTGAGCAGAACATCAGTTAAGAACCACTTCCAGTAGAAAACAGCTGAACTGGGGATGTGTGCGGTAACCCATTGAGAGATACCAAATTCTCATCTGGACAGGTCAGCTCAGCTCATCAAGTATTACAGTTCACAGTGGAAAAGATAAGTGATTACCTTGTCAACTCTATTTGTCTTGTCTTGATACCTCACTAGTGCTTCCTGCTGAGCTCTGAGCTTAGCATCAGCTGCAGGTCTGCTGTGCTAGAAGTGAACGCTGACTTTTGGACAGGCAGCAAGTCCTACCCAACCCTTTTTTCCAGCTGCATCTCATACCAGAAGCCCATATTTCTCAGGGTGGCAAAAAGTCCTTAACTAACTACCACCAGAGTGATCCTCTGCACTGCAGAGGGTAATGCAGGATGAGAGCTGGACATCTATGATGGACAACGTGAAATCAGTGCTATATTGTTGAATGTTGTGTTTACATCATCAGTACTTGATACAGAGTATCAATACTAAACATACACGTGGGGCTGATTTTAAGAGCTTTAAAACCCTCCCTATTAAATCATTTCAGAGCTTGTGTAAGAAGAAAAAAAGAATAAAGGAAAAGAAACTAGTCTTCTCATCCCTGGAATTTGGAGTCCAGGTTGACCCTCTTTTATAAAAAATGAAGGGACATATATGACATGTATTACCTGGGAAGTGTGATTGTGACACTGAAACATGAATGAGTGAAAAGATACAGAAAAGCCACTGCCCCAATAACTCAGTTCATACTTCGTGTCCCATTTAGACATAAGACACGGAATGTTATCTCACCATATCAGCTGAACAAGAAGAGACAGAAATAAAGTAGATTTTTGCATATTGTGGGGGGCAGAGGAATCAGAGATACTTTGCTAATCCTTTTGGCAATCCCTCATTAGCACCGGGCAGCCCTGTGACAGGGTGCATCCTGTACCAAAAGCATGCTCACATGATTGGGGCATTTCAAGATATTTTACAAAGGTATCTTTGGGTTTACTTGAAACTTACCATGGAACTTCTTTTTCCCAACGTCAAACCTGACCAGAGAGATATTCATTGCAATTTACACAAACTAACCCGAACACTCTTCTTTCTCAAATGAATTGATTTCAGCAACTTTTACCCAAACCCATATTTGATAGCTCTGCTATTTAAACCCACAAGTTGAGTACAAACAGATACCTAAGTTGAAAGTAGCTAAGTTGCTAATGATTTCTGCTGGGTCTAATTAGCATATTGTATAGGAAGCTGAATTGTAATAAAATAAGAATAGATATTATTTTCATTGTTCTGCAGGCCTGATAGGTTTTTTATTTCTTAAACAGTGCAAAAACTTTCATCTGATTTAAGTCACACTTCCTGGCAGCACAGTATGCAGATTTCAAAGCCTATGTCTCTGGAAAAGCAGAACAAAATAAAAAAAAAACCCTTGCAAATGAGTTAATAAGCATAATATCAATGAAAACTTGATTTGTTACCAGTCAAAACTTCTATCATTTGCTTCAGTAAATTTTTGTACCTCACAGCCAGACATTTTTGCTGTATGCAAATATCACATATCTAGTCAACTTGGAGAAAAGGGTATGACTGCAATGAAAAGAAGACCAAAAATATTGATAAATTTGATCAAAGAGTGACGTGTTTGTCTAAAAATGGCAAAATTTATTTTGCCAAGAAAACTAATAGTGTTCCTCACCTGACCAGTACCTAAGAAAAGGCTCCCATAAGGCTTTCCTGGCATTCTGGTCTTTTAATTTAGCTTTGAAGAAGAATACATTTGGATTAAAAAGGTATGTTCTAACCTCATTTATATTGACAGAGTTGATCTTTTACTGCAGAGCTGATGACCTTGATAACACACAGACATTTTAATATGGACATGGTCTCTATTCAAAAAATTGCACAGGCACATTGTACACAGAGCTTCCCAGTTGGATAGAGCAGCCTTATTTTTATTAGCATAACATAGAGGAGGATTTGGCCTTGTAAGTGACACTGAGGGATGTATAAGAAAGAAAACTGAGAAGTCAGCAAAATGCCTTGTAAATAGAGGGAAATACTCTGCTTTTCAAAGCAATATTACGAGCAAGAGAATGGTGAAAACAGCAATTGAAAAATGATCTTCCTAGAAAGGTTTAATTAAAATTCTGCAATGCTGCAAGCAACTTATTATAGCTTCAGGGAAGAGATGCAGAATATACACCTTCCACATATACTAGAAATTCCAATATGAATAGGATTTATCCATAAAACTATCCATAATCAAAACATAACTTGGGGGGAAAAGGATGGGCAAATGTTTGGGGTTTTTTTCATTGACCAAAACACAAGGACAGTATCTGTCCTACAGGATGTCACCTGTAGGGCACAAACATAAACAATGTATCAATAATAGGTCTTGCCCTGCATTTACTAATTTTTTTCTCGGCACAGAGTTTGCATGAGCTGAGGTAAGACAGAAGGTTCCCTCTAAGCATCCACACTCTTAAATATTTTTATAGTTGTTCACTGAGATTGGAAAAGTAACAAGTTTTTGTTTCATGGATCTCAAAGCTTAGTTTATTCATTATTCAAATTATCTTGTAATAGCTGTCTTTCTGTATTTATTTTTCCATCATAATTCATTATCACTAACACACAACAATAATTATGTTATTATAAAACAAGTTGGGTGATTCTGGCATTTCATCCTGTGCTGGTGGCTACCTGTAGTATTTTAAAATGTGAGGGATATCCCTACACTGTCATGATTAAAAAGATAATTGACTATAAAAAAAATAAAAGATGCAGAAATGAGTTGAAGTAAAATGGAGATGTGAATGTAGGGCCTTTAATTCTTCATCCAAGAACCAAAGGGAATAAAAAGAAAAGAGAATGTCTGGAAACACAGAAAAGTCGGTATCCTCCAAAACAGAAAAGGCAAAGTACAACCCATTCTTCTCTCTACCTGATAGAGAAGAATGCTCTTTGTCTATGTAATTCATGAAAGGGCACTTCTGTTGGTCCTACTAAGCCTCATCTCTTCAATATGGTAGACCTGCAAGAGTGGCTTTACCTGGGACAGGGAGACCCCTCCCCAGTACAAGAGAATTTGTAGGTCCAAGGCTGCCCAGCGTGTTTGTGTGCATTGAGCCTGTCCCACAGGCAGCCAGCAGGCTCTACCAAGGCAGCCATGCAGATGGAAAGCTTGCAGGAGGTGAACCACGCTGTGTTTACATCTGTCCTGGGATGCTGCTCCTTCAGAGGCACAAAGACACAGCCATTGAGTCCCTCCACTGTAAATGAGACATTTTCCCACAGCGAACAGCTTGGATATTAAAGTAGTAATGTACCATTTACTAAAGACAAAGTAATATTGATGCCAATTATAATGCTAAAACAACATTTTCTGAAGAAAAGAGACTACGAGGGAATTTAGAAGCTAACCACTTTGAGATGCTGAGAAGTTTTCTGGGGAAGTAAGATTTTTCAAATTCCCTTCATTGAAATAGGAGCTCAGTGCTTACAGATTTAAGCTTTTGTCAATGTCTCTTGCTGGGATGATGGTCACACAAAGAAATTGTGAGACTGGTTACTTCACAGTGGTAGCATTTACCTTATTGTTCAGTCTTAAAAAAGACACATACTTGTCACAAGCATTTTCCCATGATCCACAATGTCATCAAGGGAGGTTTGTTCCCTTGGAATCAAAGAGTGCTTTTATAAATGGTACATTTGTGAACTTCCTGAACTTAGTCTAAAAAATGTTTAATTTCAGAAATTTCAAATAAGCTGTTTCAAAATGGCTGATTTTTATTTGGACTTTTTCTTCCCTTGAACTGTTACTGGGATCCAGTTAACAGAGTCCACAAGTAGATGTGGGTAAAGAGAAATTATTTTTATCAGCAAAAGGCAAATAAGTATCAGCAAAAAAATACCACAGTCATAGAATCATAAGCACAGGACAAAAACACTCTCCCTCAGAAACTGTCTCACAACTCCAGAACTTTCTGTTCTGTAAAACATGAGCAAGGACAGACTTCTGGAACAAAAACAAAAGTCATATTATTATTGCTTCAGTCAGATGAAACCCTGACCTGAACAGAAAGCAAGAGAGGATGAGCAGCTGTGGAGGTACTTCTGCAATGTATAACCACAAAGATCCATCCTGCAAGAGACAGCATTAGTGTAAGCACTCCATCAAAAGTATTCCTAAGATTCCAGTAGTTACTCACCCTCAGCAGGATAGCAAGGACTGCCCATAGCACAGCAATAAAAGCAAGAAGAAAATGGAATTTGCAGGGGTGTTTTGCAAAGGAAGCCACAGGGTTCATCTTCATTCTCTAAAACAAGAATTCAAGAGAACAGTGGGACCCATGTTGACTCCAGTTTATGCTAAATTGCGACCCTGCAGTTTTACAGGTAATCATTATAAATTTGTTCATCTGCCAAAATGGTGGTTCCAGGCAACATTTTAATTATAATATTTTATTTGTGCACACAATACTGTAGATGTTATGACTTCGAATGTTTACATAAAAAATCCCAAATAAAAACAAAACATGCATTCCCAACACAGAAAAAAACATCAATTGATTTGTGGGCCATATGTTGATCTGATTGAGAATTGGAAATACTTATTTTATTTTTTAACTGATTTCTTTCATGGAAAGCAGATTTTCAGATAAAATATCCTTTTTTCCTGAGAATTACAACAAGCCTGCAGCAAAGTTGTTGGAGGGGGACTCAGCTTACAACAGAAGTATTTGCTTTGGAAATTCTATTAACAAGATTTATTGGGGCTATACTATTAGTGCCCCATGCACGCAAGTTTCTGGGCTCTCTCAGATGCTGCCATGCTCTCATGCTGGACACCATTCCTGTACACTATGGACAGTGTTTTCAGGATGTACAGCTTTCTCTCACAGCAACATTGAATTTTTTCACAAAATGCTATTTTTAGTAGAAAAAAGTATTTACTAAAGTATATCTCTTTAGAAACCTCATACATCTATTTACATATAGGTCTTACATTTTAAAATACAAGAAAGAGCATTCTTCACCTTCTACACAATAGTCCAATACATAGGTACAAAAATCTACAGAAAACCCTTGAAACCATACTGTAAGAATAAACACATTGTTCCCAATTTATTAATTTTGTTCTGAAAAGAGATAATGAAAATAGTTAAACATATCTTGAAATAATTTGTAAGCTGTTTGAAAAGTTTTAGAAGATGACAAAATTTAAAATCAGGAGATATATTTTTCTCCATTCTACTTAAGAACAGCCAATCAAAAAATTATTTCCTCTGTGCTAACACTTGAAAGGGCTTTTGCCACAGAGACAGAGCTGCTGAATACGGGTTAAAGTAGATGAGAATGAGAGAGCATCTTTTGTCTTATTTCACTTTGAGGTATATTCTTAGCATGGAAACGCTGATTATCCACCGGTTGGGTCCCACAGAGCTGATTGGTGCCCGGGCTGTCGTGGCCATCCACAGGAAGTTCACTAAAACCCCACAGAATATTTGTCCACTTGCACCATTTCAACCCACCAGTATCTCTGACCTTTAGACAGCTTTGAGAAGCATTTAGCAAGGCTGCAAAAATTTGCTTTACAGGGGAAACCACCTTGACATTGTGCTACGTCCAAACCCACAGACCGTGAAGGAAAGCTGTGAGTTGCCCTTAATTCTTGTTCTGCTTTTAAAAGGTTTCTGGTGAAGAAAGAGTTTTATCCAAGGGCTTAGCTTGTGTTCCACAGTCTGCTTTTTCTCCAGCAGATGCCTACTATGACTTGAAATGTGAATTTCATAGGATGAGGGTCCTAGAAATAATCTGATACCTCAGGCAGCCTCATGGCATAGAGAAAAATGTTGTGCCTGCCTTTTTTAACTGTTCTCTTCTCTTTTAAGAAAATCTATAGAGCCCCTATCAAGCAACTGGACCTTTTTTGCCTAATTACACTGCATGGTTTTTTTGCATTGCTAATTTATGTTTCTGGGTAAAAGCTATGTATTAGAACTGCTTTATAAGGTTACACTTAACAAACAGATGCAAAGAGTTTCCTAAATAACTGTCTTTGCAGAGAATTTGGCAGCTCCTATTAGAGATATATTTTGCTACTGAAAAGCTTCTGGTTGCATTTCTGGCAAGATTGGGAATCAAATTCATGTACTATTAAAATTAATTGAGCAACACGCTAATTATTACCAGAAACAAATTAGTGAAATCAAATTGTATTCATTTAAATCAGATAAATAAGTACTTCCTACCGCATGTAACTGCTTGCTGTTGTGAAGACAGTCTTTGAAAACACTGCCATTAGACAACTGCTTTTCACTTGCTGGTGAAATGACTGCTTCAATTTCTACCACTGTTCCCTCTTGTACCAAGCACAATTGGCCTGGCACTACAAAGCTCTTGACAAGCAGATAGAGCAGCATACAAATTAAGCTTCCCAACAATTCCTGCACCTTAACTGTAATCGCACAACTGAATTTCTGAACCTGGAAAACAGTAGTGTCTATGGCAACATCCACACGTTTTCATTAAACTTTATTGTGAGAATACAAACGGCCAAACGAGCAAGGATAACCCGTGAAAAGTTTACACGATGCCTCTGTAGTGTCGCAGTCTCTGCATGAAAAGCTGGCTCCTGGCAGATATTTTTAGCTATTTATAGGTTGAGTTAATTATTTACAGAACTGAAAACCAATTTTTTCAGTTCTTCCTTCAGTAGTACTTGACAAGGAATCTGGCTATGCTGTCAGCAGGATTTTCAAATCCGGTTTTCAAAGGTGTCTAAGTGATTTTAGAAGCTTATGTCCCATTTTCAGAAGCAAATTATGTTTGTTAACTCATCTTTAATTGGAGAAAAATTCCTTTTTTTTCTGCACGAACTATATGTAGGTTTTGTTTTGCCTATTTTCTGTTGGGTTTGGGTTTGTTTGGCATTTTTTTAAGAAAATGTAAATGTCCTGAAGAACTTTTATATTTTCTTCTTAGTCAAATAACAATGGCAAAAAAACCTTAAAGCACTAACTAGAATGTACTGTCTAGCAAGTAATTAATAGAACAAACTAGCACTAACTATCCACATGAACAGACAGGGACCCCCTCCATTTTAAAACGAAACATTTTAAAATGTTCAGCATTTTAATATACTGGGTCACCCCAAGGATAATGCAGGTTCCTGTGATTTGTTCCAGTCTGATGTTTGGACAAACAACTCATGAAATTTCCTGCAGGGGACTGAAATCTGTTTGCATTGCACATCTTTCTTCTGAAAATAAAAGCCCCAGGAAATCTGCAGCTTTTTGTGCAACAGAGCTAAAATAAAAGCAAAGTTACACGTTTTCACTTTTCCCTGACTTTCATTTTGAAATTTCATTTAAGAACCAATAATTGAAACTTTTTGATCATTTTTCATTGTTGGCAAATAGTACTTGACTGGATTTTTAACCATGCTTCACATGTTGACTAGTCATTTTTTTAGACAGCACATAAAAGCTAATTCTCATTTTCTCATTACCCTTCGTTACGCTTTTTACAAACTCTTGGTGGCTTGGGGCCTTTTATTTTCCTTGTTCTTTTTAAGTTGCATAGAAGCACCCCATCTGAGCCTAGCTTATGAGAGACTGGATTTTTTTTTTTGTTATTTTGACTAAGATGGTCCTTTAAGGACAGGGGCATGACTGGCATGTGCCCTGCTCCAGTTTGCTTGGCAAGTGACCTCTGTACTGCAGGGTTTTAGCCAAAAGAAACAGAAAATCTCCTTTACTCCTGCACAACACACTGCATGTCCCCATGTTGCTGTGTTTGATGGGCAGAGGGAGAGAGGCAGTGTAGGGCACATCATGAGGCCCAAGCATTTTTGTTGTCTGCAAAAGCTTTTGCGTTGCCGCTGAATAACAGTCATGAAGCTACAGTTTGTTGTCACTTACTCCTCCTTTCATCCATGGAACATCTACATTTACAATTTGGGCCAAGTTTACTAGTCTAAATGATTGCAAAATTTTTCCTTAATAACAGACATGGTTGTTCATTCTGCTACTTGCACTTATTCCAAGAATTTTATTTCCAAAGGCCCCCACGCCCATAATAAAGGCAACCACCCAAATTCAGTAGGTGTAAACTGCCAGAAAAGTAGCTTATCACAACAATTGTGTAGGGGAACTTTGTATAGTCTTAATTCTGTATTCTGAGTGATTTCCAGCTAGGTAAAGTTACAAGAAATGAAGTATTTCTGTGATTCAGCTGAATAGAGTTCTCAGTTGAATCTGCTAATGTATACAAAGTTTTCTCCCTACTACATTTTATATCCCCACTACTGACAACATTTTAATACTCTCAAAGTAAGCCTTAAAAAAATTGTGAGGTTTAATTTTTTCAGATGACTTTTCTCTTTTTTCCTCCCTCTGATTTAGACTTTTTGTATTTTAAACTTCAATCTACATCAAAATGCCTATAAATATTCCAAAAAAGAGATTATTACTTAGCTATGTAATTATTAAATTCACAATAACTCACTCATTGTAATACTGTGAGTTATTACAAGTTTACAATATGGCTCATGTCACCTTTGAATACTTTGGAACAAGTTTAACAAGGGCAAAGACCCAAAGAAAATGTGGGCAAAACTGCTTCATAAACGATAGGAAATGCTCAGGTAGCTTTCTTCAGAATATTAAGGACTTTTCAGATGTCTAAAGCATAATGCCCAATATTTCAGGCAGGAAAAATAACTTTTCTTCTCATAGTGTGTGATAAGTCAAGTCAACGCTCTTTGGTGAACTTTTAAAAAAGGAGCTGTTTAAAGTGCTGTTTCTTGCTCATCTTCCAAAACTGCAAAACCCTTTTTTAATTTTAAAAAGTAATTAAGGAACTCTTTTTCTCAGATGTCCATTTCTTCTACCGACAATGCCTACTGTAGTTCACAAGCCATCGTTGGCAATTTCCACTATCACAAACCCATTGTTGTGATTTCAGAGAAAGACCAACCTGCCCTAGAAATCTACCAATAATCCCACAAACACAGAATAAATATAATCAGTACAGAAAAACAGGAGGAGAAAATTAACTGTAGGAGGAGAAAAATAAAACAGTTTGGTTCACCACCAATACCATTAAGCAATAGGTAAAATTGGGTTAAGGCATTTTAAACTAAACTGAATGTGCACAGTCATGGGTAAATAGAAAGCTAAAGAGTTTTTGTCTATGAATTTATGGCCAATTTAAAAAAATGTAAAATAGGGTGAGGATAATAGAAAGCTCAGAAACAGTTGATATACATATGTTTGCAAGTCCCTGCCATTTGACAAGGAGCTGCTTATTAGGAGAGCAGAAAATAAGACTATTTTTTACTCTCAGTAGAGTTATTAAGCTGAGAGAAAGTAATGGCAGTGGACAGTGATAGAGACAGACTAAATGGAAAAGTTATAAATTCCATTTTTATGTCTAAATTATGTGACTGCTGAGGCTTCTATTAGGAAATATAGGCAGAGGCAAGGAGACAATTGGAAAATTGATTGAGACATCAGCTTAAAAAGTCTTGGCAATACAACAGATGACAACTCTGAAACAGGTTTTAGAATTCTAGATTTCTCCAACAAAATGTTAAAACTGAACTTTTCCAAACTCTGTGTGTGTGTATGTATATATATATATATACACATACTTTAATTCCGTCTTTTGTGACTAAGTAGATCCACAGACTCATAATGTTTAATTTGGTTTTCAGTTATACTTTTCAAAATTTTTGCTTAGTTTGTAAAATTTAAATTTCACTTCAAAAATTCCCATGTAAATACAGATCTGTATGTACAAATTCCATTACTGACTGCGCAGAGGGTAATGGTACAACAATGTGTGCATAAATGAAAATTTGTCCACGTACAAAAGGAGATATCTTTTAATAGACCTTTAAAAACATGATCACACTAAACACTTTCTGATGCTGGTCATAGTTATCATCACATTTTCAAACAGATTAACACCTGCCAAAATTGAAGCATTTTCTCCTTAGAATAGAAGATAATTCAAGTTAAATTCTTTTCTAGTTTAGGAAAAATTCAGGGAAAAAAAAAGACAAAAAATTACTGAAAATGCATACATCTAGATTTTTAAGACTCTAAATAAACAATATATTTACTTTTTCATCACAGACACTTCTGAAGATTTGCATTTCCCTGAGTCAGAAATCATGAACAAGGAGTAAGTACTGTACCTGAATGTTTGCCAATCTCTTTGGCACTCAATACTTAGCTGTTATTGCATTTGATTATTGATGTTTATTTTATGCTTCACTCATGCTAAAGGCTACAGTCTTTCCACATCTTCTAATCTGTCATTGTCTGCTACTTTTGGCCTTTCTGAAACCGTCATGTCCTTCTTTATCTCCTAGTTCTCAAATCACCCCTCCAGGATGATTTCTGAAGGGTGACCTTAATTCCACTACACTTGCCTCTAACATTCAGTGTATAAACTTCATCTGTCTTTCTAGCAGACCATTTCAGGGTTTTTAAAGAAGGCTAAAGAGCCGTCAGCCTCATGCTAGTCATGCTGGTGCTGAGGGGATGCAGGGAGGAAGTCACAAACAAATTACACACACGAAACTAAGGGTCTGCCAATACTTGGGAAAAATATCTGCAGCACTCTAGAATCAGCTTATGGGAACCTCTAGTAGTAACCATGGGCAACAAAGTTGAGGCTTGATTTTGGAGTTAAAATGCATCGAATGCATGGCCAGAGTCAGTTACCCAAGGTCATACAGGAATTCAGTAGCACATCCTAGAATGCAAGCTTCCCAAATCCCACTCAGATGTCCTTCACTGTNCAAGGAATGCAAGCTTCCCACTCAGATGTCCTTCACTGTGAAACGCTGCCTTCTGTTTCTTTTCAGCTGAGACGTTTGAGCATAAATTTTTACAAAGCAGTTCCAGAGTCTTGTATTAGTAGGTAGCTGTAGGAATATGCTTTAAATAACCTGGAGCCAAGGGATTCTTTCTATGGGTAATAAATGGACTTTAAAATTATTATTGTGTCACAAATTAGCCCTAAAAATACTTGTCTTGTGTAAGCATCCAAAGTGAACCACTCATCTGAGAGAAGGATTCAATAACTTTTCACTTTCTTTATGTGTTTTTTTTTCTCTTGCATACTTCTCCAAATTTATATCTCCTTCTTGCAAAAATATTAAGACAGAACTGAGAGGCAAAGACTGAAAGGGACTTCTGTGTTTGCTGTAGAGATATTTACTCCAAAAGAAATCTATTTGTCTAATAAGGTGAGCCATCTTTCTTCTACTATTAGACATCCTGCCTCTTACCCATAATGAGCATCTGAACTTCTGCTCAGGTTACCTTACTTACACCACTTACATTGGTGTTGCAACATCGTATCATTAATGCAATCCCTTTGTTTTCATTTTAGGGTGGTTTTCCTTCTGGGTAGCATCACAAAATTAGTGTCCATTTGTTGCTCTTAGCCATCCCCACCCGCTTCTCCTCTGTAGCAAACATCTAACAGCACATTGACTCATAAAACTGCCTGGGAGGGTATGTGTTGCATCAGGATGCAACAGCTCACACAGAAAGGAAATATTCAGCACTGAAATATATTCCCTTTGCTGCAGACCAATTCACTTATAAGGAACAGAGCATTCATATGCTGCCAGGAATGTGTGTTTTATTTCAAAACATGTCTTAAGTAATTGAGAGCAATTACTAAAATTGACAAAGGGAAACAACTCCCCAAATCAGTCTTTTGTTTTATATCTTTGTGTCTAAGACTTAAAAACTTTACCTCCTTTCTCCTTTATATTTCTCCTGCTCTACTCTTTGACTCTCTTTCCACACTGCCTCTTCTCCATGTGTTTTTCCATGTTTCCCTCAGTGCTCCCAAATGATGGCAGCCACTATGTAGGACCTTCCTTGCAATACAGTTTCATTCCTTCAACAGATCCTCTGACTACTAACATGAAAATATATTTTTGACAATTAGAAAGCTTTGATCTGCTGTAATATGTAAGTGAACAAATCACAGAATGGCTGAGATTGGAAAGTTCCTCTGAAGGTCATCCAGTCCAGCCTCCCTGCTCAAGCAGGATCAGCTAGAACAGATTGTCCTGGGTTGTCCAGTTGAGTTCTGAATTTATTCAAGGATAGAGATTCTGGGAAAACTGTGCCAGTATTTGACCACCCTCAGAGTAAGGAAGTTTTTTCTTGTATTTAAACAGAATTTCTTGGCTTTTGGTCTGTGTCCATTGTTCTTGTTCTGTCACTGCACATTACTGAGAAAAGCCTGGCTTCCTCTTTACTCCTTCCTGTCAGGTATTTATGAACACTGATAAGAACCCCCCAAGCCTTCTCTTTTCCAGAGGGAAGGAACAGTACCAGCTCTCTCAGGCTGTCTTTGCGTGAAAGGTACTCTGGTCCTTTAATCATCTTCATAGTCCTTTGCTGGACTCACTCCATCAAGTCCATCTCTTTCTTGTACTGGTTAGCCCCAAGCTCCATAATCAAGATGGGGCTTCACTGGTGCAGAATCACCATCTTCAACCTTGCTGGCAACACTGAGGATATATGTGGCCTTCTTTGCTGGCTCATGCTCAGCTTGGTTTCCAGCAGGTTCCCCAGGTCTTTCTCTGCCAAGCTGCTTTCCAGCCTCAGCATGGACTGGTGAATGGAATTGTATCTTCCCAGGTGCAGGACCTACTGCGTTTCTCCTTCTTGAGCTTCATGAATTTCCTCTCTGCCCGTTTCTCCATTCTGTTGAGGTCCCTCTGAATGACTGCACAACCAACTGCTGTATCGACAACTCCTCCCAGTTTTCCATCTCCTGAAAACTTGCTGAGGCTGCATTCTACCACACAGTGTGGGTCACTTAGGAAGATATTAAACAGTACCGGCCCCAGTATCAACCCCTGTGGTACATCACTAGTGACTGGCCTCCAGCTGGAATTTGTGCCACTGATCACAACCCTTCAGGCCTGGATATTCAGCCAGCTTTCAATATTCTTGACCACCTATCTAACACACATTCAGCTTGCCTATGAGGATGAATAATATGTGTATATGCAAATTCTATTATGCTGTAGCTCTGTGTTCCTATTCTTTTCCCATTCTTCTAACAACATTAGAAGGGATGTTATCACATCCTGTACTTTCTTTAATGTCCCTGACACTCCCAGAGTGGGGCTGGATGGAACAATGCACCCTGTAATTGGTGTCGGGACTGTGCAGTTCAGAGAACAGTAATTATGCTTCAAGTATTGAATTTTGCTAGTTTGTAGTTTTCTTCCAGGGGTACAACCACCTTTCACTTTTTTCATCTGTTGCCTTCAGGGAAGAACTCAAATTCACAAGGAGCATAAGGGAGGAGATGTAATTTCTTATTTACAGGTTTGCAAAACTCTCAAGCTTTGCACGTCACAGAGGCTACAATAAAAGCCATATATTCAGATGTTATTTTTGGCAGCAACAAGAGGTTGTAGTTTGGGGAGGGGGTGGAGGTGGTGAGGATCTTTTAAGCTATGGCACTCCTTTGCTCAGCCTTGGATCCATCCATCAGGTTCACCTCACAGCATTTCCACAGAGAGCAGGGGACCTGCAGTTTCTGCCTACCACACCAACAGGAATTACAAGCATCTGAGAAGAAGTTTTTTCTATAGAAAAGCTCAGTTTCTACTTCGTTTTCTCTTGTGGTTATTTTTAGGCACTCCAGACACCAAGTAAATGTTACTGCAGAATCACCCTGCAGCTACCAGGTCTTGTAAAGAAACAGCTAACTCAGCTTGCACTAGTCAGCTCACCACTGCTAGTAACATACCAACAGCAGCTCACTGCTCCCTGAAATGAACCTCGGAGGATTTACCTCCATGAGCAAGAAAGGCTCTCAGCTCAAAACTAGCTCTAGCAGATTCACCATGACTGAAGTCCCTCTAGTAAATAAATTAAAGATATGGAGGCAGATTTTATGTATGGGGTCAGGTTGAATTTTTGTGGGTGTAGGAGCACTGACATAATAACCTAGTATAAATTTGGGTTCTGGCAGGTAATGCTGGTCAGCTCTTTACAGCAAAAGAAAAGGTTTGTGTATAACACACAACATCAGGTCATTCTGTCTGAAAAAATTATATCTATGCTGCACCTGCAGATTTTTTTCTTCTTCAGATGGAGAAAGGGAGTGCTCTGATTTAGCTAAATGAGAAGACTTCATAAATACCCATTTTCTGAGCTATCACAAAAAATACCTTTGTGTTTAAGGAAGTAAGACTTTCTTGGGGCACTGGACCTACCAACAAGAAGGGGCAAACCCAACTTAGAAAACTAAGAATCGTTTCTGAGGTCTTAACAGGTTTTTATATACTTTGTATAGCTTTTATAGAGGTCTATATGTAATTAGACAGCTCTCCATCCTAGCTTACCCTTCTTTTTGAGACTGTAATCCTTGAGGGTCAATCCCAACTCAGGATATTCTATGATTTCATGACTGATAAGTGGCAGGACTCACCCAGTGTGGGTCTATAATTTTGAAGGTGTTTAGTAAAATCAAAAAGTATGATCGTGTATTAATTTAGACCATGACACACATTCTGTGAATACAGAAATTAATTAAGCACTGAATGAACTACCATAGTTCCTTCAGCTGGCAGCAAAACACATGCCTGTAGACCTGACCAATATAACTTTTATGGAAAAATCCCACATGTACAAAATCACTTAGGATTTATCATATCAGAGTTATAGTCAGTAAAATAATACAAATAAGAGGTGCACATGCTTTTCTCTCCTATCATAAGGAAAAAAAGCCATTTATTTCTTTTAACATGGAAATCGATTGGAAATAACAGCTTTAAATCCATGGGCTTAAACTGTGTTAAAGTCAACATTCTCTCATACTCAAGCAAAATATATTCCCACAATCTCTCAAAACCTTGCCATAGTCAGTCTTCTGGCACAAAAAGCAAAGGCATAACCCATTATTCCTGATATTTTTAACTAAGACCACAAATGAAAATAATGTCTGAAATGGTACTCTCTACTTACATCATAAAATAACATCAAAGAGCACCAACAGCCTTTGTGGTTCACCCTTCCACACACTGTCGCTCTTGGAGTGCGGTACAGAAATGGGGTTAACACAGGGTTTCTGGAACAGTGCACTCATCCTCCTTTCTGTTTTTCGTTTCGTTTTCTCACAAAGCTGACCAGAGGGAAAGAACGCACAGCTGCGATTACTCTCTTCAAGGTCTAATAACAGCCATGCAATATATCACTTTAAAATACATTTTTTTAATGAACAAGTTGCCTTCGAGGCTGAAGACTGGTGAAATCTCCCATGCTAGATCAAACCACCGCTTTTGGATTCAGCTACGGCCCCTGCTGTGACTGCTCCTTTGAAGTGCTTGCAGGTAGGGGCAGCTCAGCAAAGAAAGCCCTGCCGTGCTAAACCAAGGAGCTTGAACCCAGAGAGCTTATTTTCTGCTTGTTCTGGGAAAAATCCTGCTGAGCTGCAGGCATAGGTATTCAAATAGGGAGCCTATATGTACATTAGAAATATTGCAATTGATTAAACAACATTTTGCATGGGAAAGGAGCTCAAATTTAAGCCAAGGTCTTTGTGCCTAAGTGTAACATAGTTATAAAGTGAATTTCAACCTGTGTTTTAAAGCTGGTCGCTTACCTTTGCTATGGCAGTACGTTTTAACTACACCTGAGACTGAAGATGTGGTATCACCTGCCTCTAAAGCAGATGCAGAGACGTCCCTCTGCATTGAGAGACAACTCTTTAAGTTCCAACTAAGCTACAGCAAATTTAAAGCCAGTGTTTTAAGTCAGTGTATTTCTTTCTCTGCAGAGAGGATCTTCAACCCCAGCTGTGAGTACTTCAAAGGCATAGATTCCACATCTGGTACTAGAGCTGGAATTAAGATGCCAGCCTCAACACAGGCTAGATTTTATGATCCAAAGTTTTTCAGCATCAGTTTTATTTATGTACACATTTTAATAAATTGGAAGTCATCTATAACACTAATTTGCAATTTTAAATATAGCTACACTCTAAAATATTATTTAGATGAAGAAGACATTTTAGCATTTATGAAATATTTACGTTTTTCAGAGGCCTTCCTTTCCAAAGGATCAGAAATATACATCCTGTAGTTTGGTAAGGTGCTGAAAGTAAGACTTGCCTTTATTAGCATGTCTAGGTAGAATTTTCCCATGATCAATCAAGGCCTCTGAAATATTTTTACAGTAACTGAGGAATTACTCCATATCCTAGCTAAGTACAATGTTCAAGCTGCAAAAAGGTCTGTGCTACTACATGCAAAGGAGGCATTATTTCCAAGACTTTGTTCTGAAATAACTGAAACACTTCTAGCACACAGCTTGGCATGTGAAGGGAGAGCCAAAACAAGACTGAAGCTTTTGCCACTCTGTAAGTGTGGCAAGGCAGGTGAGAACAAGTTCCTCATCAGAGACACTGTATCTAGGGGAACCTTGGTTCACACTGGGAAAAAGCATAGATTTCATAATATTGCTTAAAAAAAAATCCTACTGATGCATTTAAATAGTACTTCCTATATTAATCCACAGACCACCCCCATCTTATCCCTGATCCACAGATAATGTAGGTCTGCCATTCTCCATCTCCTGAGTTTGGAATCTAAAGAGAAGATCTAGAGGTGAGCAAGGTACACAATAGGAAAAACCCCGCTGGTCCATTGTCTACAGGGGGTATTGAGACAACAGGAGTGAAAAAGTATCTTGAGAACAGGCTTTTGGGGAGATGTTAGTTCCATTTTTAGTCATGGGGTTTATTTCATCTGAAATGAAGCCTACTTTTAAGAGTTTGCCCTTTCATTTTTAATGAAAAATCTAAGTCAATAATTTACAGCCTTGCTGACAAAAAGGTCTCTTAAAAAAATCCTAAAGATTTAGAAATAGCTTTATTTTACTTTGTCTGCATTATTTGATGAGCAAAGCATTCGAGCGTATTTGGCTTTGTTTATATGTTTTCTCTCCTTCAAACTAAAATGAAAAGAGTCAAAAATGTAGAGAATGGGATGAAATCAGGAGGAAAAGCTAAATTGAACTGGAGACAGCTCAAAGCTTCCTGAGAGTCCTTTCCACATATTCATTACATCTCCCATTTCCTCACTCCCTTCTCTAGGCAAGAGGCAACACTCCATTTTATTAGCCCACAATGAGAAGCAATACAATGTTTGCTATCTGGCCAGGCTGGAATTACTGTCAATTCAGCTGCTCTGGGCAAGAGACATTAAAGAGTATCCCTTGTTCCATACTGGGGTTTACATTTTGTCTACAGCTATGAAGCTTTTTCAGTCTTTTTAACAAGGGCAGTACAATGTCTTTGGAAGGATTATATGCTTGCCCTTTTCTTACTGCAACTTAAAGCATAATAGAGAACCATGGAGTAACTATAATGCTGTAATTAACTGGAGTGGCTCTGCTGATGTTATTAACCATGAGCATATAATTCAAGTGGCTTCTGAATAGCCATAAAGCCCCAGGAGTAAAATACAGCTCCATATTCACTTCATAACCATCTGTTATTATCAAAATATGTTGGATTTTTCAGTTCATGGTGGAAGTTTTAAAGCAAGGCATCACTATAAGATGTTGGAAAATGCTTTTCTAGATGGTTCATGTTTGGGGGAGTAGGCAAAAATTATAATACATTTGTACTAAATATTCGTTTTATTTTACTGTATCAGAGAAAAGACATGCTTGTAAAGCTTAGTACCCTTTTTTTTCCCCAATGCAATATTCTTTTTCATTCCAGTTCTTCATTCTCATCAATTTATGGAACATAACTGTAGCCTGCATTAGGGAGAAGTGAAAAACATACAGTTCAAAGCCATTATGACTCTTCCTGCCCTGTGGTGCAGAGCTCAGCTTGTGTGAATTGTCATAGCTTTATTAAGGTCAACATTCCAGCAACTGGTAGAGCATCTGATGCTCCTGCAATTTTGATCTGAACACTCTCCTGATTTCCTTCCCATTTGCTTTCCTTTACCTTCTAAACATTTGTATTTCAAAAACTGTGGGCTTGGAATATCACCTTTTAATTCACACACAAGCACTTTAAGGTTTATAATGTGCTTATGCCATTTCTGGCTTCTTGGAAAGCAAGAGAGGACCCGTGGCTGGGAGAGCAAAGCTTTAGCAGGTATCAATCACTGAGTTTTTGACAGAGAATTGGAAAGTCCTGATTTTTTTTTTTTTTTTTTTTTTTTTGCTGCTTCCTTTATTATATGCAACTTCACTCTTAATTCTATTTCTTAGAAATCAAAGATGTTTCAGGACAAATTATTAAAAACATGAAATGAGTCACAAGGAGGTAATAAATCAAAGGAATCCAATAAACTGGGCAAGGTGAACATTAGCACTTCCCTTTATCAGTAGTCTGGCCAAATGTCTCAAGTACAGCCAAGTATCCAAGAGTCTCTGCCAGGCCACTGTAGCTGTGCGGAAAGAACTGGAGGCTGAGTTGAAAACAGTCATTAGAAGTGTGAATCCAACAGTTGATGGAGTGAGTGTGGAGATGGGATTATGTAGAATTGTCGCTAGCAAGCCCGCACACCAACGACACGGACAGCCTTATGTAGATGCAAACCGTCCTCTTTATTATATTTACAAAGGTGCTTGTATACCTTAGCACGCTGGACTAACATAAGGTCATTGGTTCACTGACCAGCCACCCCCCAGAAGGGATTGGTTGGCCCTAGCAACTCTTACCTCATGTTTTCTTCTTTGGTCTCATAACAAGACCATAGTTTACAATACTTTTAGATTGTTTTCCTGCAGCGTCCTTGAGAAAGCCTTGCTTTCTCACAGACACTTGTCAGGAAACTGAAATCTCTTTGCACCCAGGCCTGTAACAGCCACATAGAATTGTTTAAATTTGGGACACAATCAGATCTAGGACTGGAGTTTGAGACTACAGTAACAAGAACTTATTTATTACAGGACTCTGAAAGGTGTTTGGGGTTAGATGAATGCTGCTGCTGCTATGGACAAAGAACCTTTTTTGGTTGGAGGCTGTATTATAATTAGTACTGGAACTGTAGCTAGTGTAAAATTCTCAGAGAATAAGCACGGAGAAGATGGTTGAATTGTTGAATGACAGTGAGACCCATAGGGACAGCAAATGCACATGACTGAAGGTGACTTTACAGATGGATATGGTTTGTTGAGACATTGCAATGTCTGGGGCAAAGGTGAGGGAATTAAATGAGCATAAACTGAATTGAGGATTTGGTCGGACCAGTAGTTAGGATAAAAACTTCCTCAAGAAATGCAGAGCCAGGAATCAAAGGAGTTGATAGGACAATATGGAGCAAGGGCCTTTCCAGGCAGTGCCCACCATACCAGCCCAGTGGGACGAGCAGGGGTGATAGCCAGATTCAGCCCAGGGTCCAGAACAGACAAATTCAGGGCAGTGAGGCAGGCCGAGGCTAAGCTGAGAAGTCAATTTGCTCTGCGTTCTGATCTTATCTGATGAGGGAAGTCAGGGTCAGACACAGCCCCATGGTTGCTGGGCAGGATCAAAGTCATACTGGGAAGTCCTTTGTGAGTTGGGGTATCAATCAACAGGGTTCCTGGACAGACATGGACATGACTGTGGCTGACCTGAAGTCTGGAATTTCTGTGATATCATTCATTGTGTATTGTCTGACAGCCCCGTTGGGCTAAAATGGGGTCAGGCTGGGCCAGAGGCCCCAGGGGAGGCTGGTCAGAGCCATTAAGGACTTTTAGTGCCCTCAGGGTCCTGGCAGTAGATGATGAGCAGGGACAAGAGTCTCTGAGCTATCTTTAAGGTTCAGAATCTGGGTTGAGGCTCAAGGCATAGATTTAGGAGATAGCTTTAAACAGTGTCAGCTAAACCCCACGGAATTAGGATGTGGGCTGACAACAGCAGCATGGTTAGGTCTGTGAAAGCTTTCACTTAAGCACGGGTAAGGAAGGCTAAGTTCCACTGAGAAATAAGTAGTGGTATATTAAAAGGCACAGTTTATTGCTGGATCAGTATAGGTTAGGATAAGAGCTGTGGCTGGCTGAGTGATTGAGCTGTGTTTAATTTTAAGACAAGAATAAATTAACTTGCAGTGTCTCTCTATTGGCCTAAGACTTGTATTTTGCTGACTTGCAATGAAAATCCAGATATTGGTTGAGTTTACCAAAAAGCTAAAATGGCTGTCCTGGTTTCAGCTGGGATAGAGTTAATTTTCTTCTCACTAGCTGCTACAGAGCTGTGTTGTGGAATTAGGATGAGAATAATGTTGATAACAGTGATGTTTTAGTTGTTGCTACAGTGCTTACTCCGAATCAAGGACTTCTCATCTTATGCTGCCCTGCCGGCCGGGAGGCTGGGAGTGCACAAGGCGCTGGGAGGGGACACAATGAGACAGCTGACCTCAACCAATCACATGGATTTTGCAGACCATAAGGTGTCATGCTCAGCAAAATAACTGGGGGAAGTTGGCCAGGAGGTGGTAACCGAATACTGTCTGGGCATCAGTCAGAGGGCAGTGAGCAATTGCATTATGCATTGCTAATTTTGTATATGCTTTTATCAGTATTAATATCATTAGTATTATTTTATCTTTCTTTTCTGTCCTCTTAAACTTTATTTATTTTTTTCAGCCCACATATTTTACCTTTTTTTTTTCAATTCACTATGACATCCTGCTTGGAGGGGAGCAAGCAAGAGGTTGTGTGGTATTTAGCTGCCTGAGGGGCTAAAGCATAGCAGTGGAAAAAAAAGCATTAAGATAGTTTTCTTTGGGTTTTTCATTTTGGGCCTGAAGAGGAATAAGTTGCACATCACCCTAAAGCAAGGATGAAGGTCTTAGATAATCTTCTTCCTTCCAAAAAATAGATGGGGTTTTGTGCATGTGTCAGTGGTCACTTTAGTGTGGGCAAATACTGAATGTGGATCCCCCTTCCAAAGAGGTTTTGGTTGTAATTGACATTGTTGAGTGTTGATCTTACTAATATTATGTTTGAAGCAGAAATCAAAACATCTGTGCTTTGGCAATTCCAGTGATCTGTTGACTTAGATGGAAAATTGTCCAGCCTTTCACAGGACTTTTCTGAAGTCACCCCTTTGGGCACACCATCATGGGAAAGCTGGCTGGGAACAGCACTATTGATCTCTTCCTTGAAAGTAAATCAGCTGGTAGCACTTTGAACATTCTCAGGGACAAGCAGCAAAGCCTGCACTAATACTGTGCCAGTGGCTTAGCTGAAAGTATGAGGGCACCATAAATTCAGTGAAGAACCTCTGAGTCTGGAGGCACAACAGCAAAAAAAATCACACTATGCAAAGCATTGCATTTTAAAAGCATGTTTTTAAACAAATTAATTAATATTCTCTTCAGTGGGAAAGGATGGAGTAACTCCCCAGACTCATCTAGTCTTCCTCTGTGGTCATCATGAAAACTCATTTTGCTCTTCTTTTTTTTATTGTATTAGATGTTATAGAAACCTTAAAGACAACTGTATTACTGGACTATGTTAATTAATGGTGCAAAAAATGTACTATGGTACAAAAATGTACTGAATGAACCAGGTCTTAGCATGCTAATTCATGTTTTTAAATTAAAATAATTTTACCTTCTTCCAGTCCATGCTCACATTTGGCAGCCTTTATGCTTCCAAAATGCTCCTTCTCCTTTTGATAGCATCCTGGTGGCATCTGCAAAGTACAAGACTTTTGCAGCCTTCTTTATCCAATATGAAATTTCTATTGCTGTGAAAAGAGAGTACTTCTGTGGCTATTACTGACATCTTGGTAGCAAGAAATTAAAAAAAGACTTATTGACTCACATGAATACAAATGCATAATCAAGAGACCTGAGAATACATGTTTTTATTAACAGAAAATAATTCTATTGAAAAAGTGTACATACATACTGAGCAAGGCATGGAGATTGTGGAAGAGGTTTGT
Source organism: Atrichornis clamosus (assembly GCA_013400975.1). Taxonomy (NCBI): domain Eukaryota; kingdom Metazoa; phylum Chordata; class Aves; order Passeriformes; family Menuridae; genus Atrichornis; species Atrichornis clamosus. The sequence goes on from WBMZ01012755.1 coordinate 180,724, forward strand.
AGTGAGAGCCAAGGTAGATGAGGATAAATTGTGCCTTCCTTTTGATTCTCTCGGACCTTTTTCTCTAGGTTCTGTCCCATATTGTAATGGGAGAAAGAATACCAACAATGGTAATTTTTAATGCATAAGTGTTACTGAATGAAACTTTCATTTGTTGCAAATGGATTAACTTTTACTTAAAAACCTAGCATAACTCTTTTCAGCTTTCACCAAAGATACTGCTGAAGTATTTTTTTTCCTGCAGTAGAGCCTACCAGTTCTCATTTGACCGAATTTCCCAGCATAAGTTTCTATTTGCAGATATTTTGCACATACTTCCTTGGCATTTAACCTTGTGTTGTTTAATTTGGGATTCGAGGTCAGAGGTGGGTTTTGCTAGGCACATAATCTGAACAGTGGACACTAGGGATAGTGTTATTTAAAGTGTCTTATGTTTGTATGGTCAATTTTTAGTTCATTTTGCTGTATTCCTTAATTTGATTGGAATGTTCAGCTACACAATAGCATGTGCATACTAAAATATTCTGCAGTGTGCTAGAATAAGGGTATGCAGTAATGATGTCAATATTGAAAATGACAAGATGGAAAAGCAGTATGTTTACAGTCCTGATTTTTGACAGACCTCTATTGCAAAGAAAAGCATTATAGGAATCCAATCAAAACCCCTTGAAAGTCAGTGGGAATTTACCCATTAACTTATTTGTCTCTAGGGCATTCATTAGATTATGAATGAGATTGATGATGAAATAATGTGATATTAATGTTTCTGCCATGAACTGCAGAAGCAGTAGAGGTGAAGAGGATGTTTTGAGGTTATTATGACGTTGAGCTAGCATTATTGTTTTTTACCAAGTAGCCTAATCACTGTGGTCTCCTCATCTCCTCAAAAGCAGTATGTTTGGCCTCTGCTCCTCTAAGCAATATCTGACAGCAACTAAAGTTGCAAGAAATAAATACAGAAATAGGAAATAAATTATTAGCTTAACTGGAAGAAATTAAGTAGCCCAGTGTGGAGTCAAGCCCCATACCTGGTCTAATTTCAAGACTACTTCATGCGCAAAGTATGGACAACTTGAGGACTGTTCAAGTTTTATCACCTTCAAATCCCCGGGCATCACTGGCAAACTTCACCTAACAAATTTGTGCTGATACTTTATTTACAGTTATAGTTTTCTTGTGATTCCTGGACTCTACTTCTGCTCTGTTGAATGGCCTTCAAGGAGAGAAGAACTGAGACAAAGACTAAATATCAGGCTGCAGTTAAAAGTGATAATTTAAGAAATCTTTTCTAAAAGTAACAGTGAGCTGCTTGTGAAATGCGTCTGGTTTTCATTTTTGACAGCTACCAGAGTCAGGCACTTACTCACAAAGGCTTCAGGAACAGCACAGGTCTATTCCACTCCAGTCCCTCTCCTTCAGTAAGCTTTTCATGCAGACATCCAGCATTTCACCTAAGTACACGTCTGCTGCTGTCAGGCAGCGTGAGCTGAAAACCCAGGAAGCCATGAGATCGGGTAGCCAGCAGCACTGAGCAGGTATCCAGCCGTGACTTCTGTAGAATTTATACCCTCCAGAGTGGATCACCACTGTAGAAGAGTGGTCAAAAGCAAGAAAAGGGTTAGTCAGGGATTAGCCAGGAACAGACACTGATTGCAATGTAGGACAGGTCAAGAACATGACCTTTTATACCAAGATATATAATTGAAAGAGAGAGAGAAAGGGAGAATTCTTCTTAAGTGGAGTGGGGTTTGGTGGGTTTTTTATTTTCAGAGACATTTAGCTACAGCTAGACAGAAGCTACTCTTTTTGAACATGAATGCTGACACTGAGTCAACAGCAGGTTAATTCAACCATATAATTTATATTTTAAGAACCCAATCTGAGGGATATGAATGTTTAAATAAGCAAATATAACCTATTCAGCAAAGTCTCTTCACTTTCTCACAAATTAAGCATTTCTTACATTTGATTTTTCTACAGTGTGAGTTCTACAGATTGTTAAATCAAGACATCAAAATAGTCTGAAATTTACATGTAATTAATAAATCCTGCTTTCCAGTCAGAAATCCCCTGCAGAAACCACTGGTTTACTCTTTGTTGTTCTCCCTGAAGAACTTTGTGTTGAGGAAATGCCAATGGCTGTTTTCCTAAAAAAAATACAATGATTAAAATAATACAAATAATTTAAAAAATTAAAATAATAAAATTAATTTTGTTTATGGTTTGCTGATGATTCAAAACCTGCATCAATAGGCTTATAAATGAAAAATCCACTATGAAGGTACTCTCTTGTTTTCGTTTTTACTTGGAAGAATTACCATTATACTTATACAGCATGGAAACCAATCCTGTGAGAATACTTGGAGCAATCATTTTCATCCTCCTATAAACTGGATTTCATTGGCAACTTGTAAATACAGTGTGACACAGTTGGATTCACAGGTACTAAGGATGTGGATATAGGTTTACAGGGCAGTAGCTGGGAACTGGAGTACTTCAGTGTACCCTGTTCTTTTTACTAGATACCCATCTCTCTCCAACCTTGGGCAGGGTAATTTTATTCTCCCTGGATACTAAGAATCATATTTTAGGCTGGGTTCTATGTCTGTGAGGGAGGGATCAAGGACTTACATTATTACATTTATATGCAGATTATTCCACCTTGACTAGAAAGAGTGAAATTAAATTAAGAGCTACTTACTTGTTAGCTCCTTCCTGACAGCAGGTAGCAAGAAAGAACAGAGATGGTATTTTCTTCGAGTTCTACCTTGTTGCTTGCCTGTCATATGCAATAGGTAGGCTCAGGTCATTTTATGATTTGCTGTTGTAGAGAAGTAGCAAGCCATCGGCATAGTGGGAATAAGGAGGGAATTTTGATCCAGGCACTTAACTCTAAGTCAAATGTCTGCTGAAACAGTAGGTTTGCCTAGGGCTATGGGGAAGATTGCCAGACTCTGGTCTCTGGTATGTGCTAGGAAGAGCTATACACATAATGACAACACCCCGGGCAGTGCTGACTCTCACAGCACCTTCCGAGATTCTCTGGCAAGTAGCTGTAGCCAGCCTCACACCCTCTGAGATACAATATCATCTGCCTGACTTCTTGTTTGCTCCCAAGATGTTGCTCATCTGTAGAAGAGGGAGATAAACTTTCAGCTGCTCTGACCACTGAGGCTGGGTTACCTAGGTATTCTCTAGATGAGTGGAAAGAGTGGAAAACTAGAAGGCTTTAGCTTCCTTTTTCACACAAAGTAGTACCCAAAAGGTCCAGCAGCTGGTAATTCCAAGATTTCAAGGACTAGTGAGAGATTTAAGAAGTCGAATACTTTTCCCTCTGACTTCCCCAGGCAAATAGGGATTTGCACTCTTCATTACAAGATGCAGGGACAGAGATAATTCTGACATATGGACTTAAGACAGTAAAAGTAACTTGGTAGGTAACAACACAGAAAAAGTCTGAAAACTGTACTACTTATCAGAGGGACAAAAGAGAAAATAATTTGAAATATATATATGAACATCTAGAAAGACACACATTGTAGGCAGCATTATCTTTAGATGACGTGTTTTCAAATTCCATGTGTCTTCTGAGACTGCCTCTGTTACCAGGATCTTCATGAAAAAATAAAATACATTTGTTTCCCATTCATGCCTTTGCTCTTCATTTCAGAGGAAACCCTCCACTATTTAGATGTGAAATATCTCAAGGGTTTGCACAGAAGCTAGGGAATGTAAAAATTAGCGTAGTTGCAGTCAGTGATGCAACCCTAAACCTCTACAAAGTGTTAATATTCCAGGAACAAATTCAGGTGAGGCATTGTAATTCAATGACTTCCATTTCTATGATCACAAACCACTAGTGCTTCAAAAGCATCTTTTTTTACTGTTATTATGTTACTATAAACCACTTTACATGCATAAAGAATTCCCCCAGTCATGTCCACTCAGTTTGGTATTTGCCTGCTTGGACTGGAAAATGTGAAAACCCTGTCCACATGATAGATTTGGTTCCTTTGTAGTCTTTCTCATTTTCTCATAGAATACATGATTTCAGGTGAATTTAGCAAAACTGACTGAGTGACCATTTTTTTTCATTCTTAATATGCATTTCTATTTCAATCCACTGCTTGCCTAATCTCTCTGCTCTATACTATGCCATGGCAGAGCTACTATTTTAGATAAGAAAGTGCTTGGCGTAAGCAAGCACAGTAACATGAACAGTAATTACAAGTACTCAGGCCTCCCACCAGCACTCTTCCAAGTGCCAAATATCTGTGGTTACCTTTCAGGTACCCACACTCCCTGTCTCTCCCAACAGCATCTCTTCACTCAGCAAGTCACTGCCTGACAATCTATCAGTAGTTCAAACTACAGGAACCTGACTAAATTGGGGTTGTCCTATGAGCCATGAGTAGGACTTGATCATTCTTGTGGGTTCCTTCCAACTCGGGATATTCTGTGCTTCTATAAAAGCATGTTGGTCTCAAGTCTGTGGACTTGAGGTGTCAGAAGCTATGCTTAAACAAGTGCATATTATTAATGAAGCCATGGTACTGCCTTGGGCAATGTATACCATTAAGGAAACATACAGGAAGGGTAATACAAGGAGGAGGCTGGCTCATTGTCCATACCACTTTATTCAGAGGCAAAATTTTCATGACACACTTCCCCAAGAAATCTTTGCAATGTGGTTCAGATTATATTGAAGCAGTTGGCTTGAAATGTCTCCTACTATGTTGCTGTGTGAATATGTTGTATCTGATTCAATACAAAACTTGTGGGAAGAAAACCATGCCAAACACTGAATCTTTTCCAGGCATTTCTTTGCAAGGCGTGGTGTCATGCACAACAACAAAGACCAAATCTCAGTTTTGGAAGAGCAGTGGCTTAAAAGGGGCAGTCTCTGTCAGCATTTGCAATTAAGACTGAGTTAAATATTTTCTTCTCCTTAAAGGTCGTGAGCTTTAGTCTTGAAACATGCCTTAGTGTCAACCTTTACTTCATCCACAATGCCTTACCATTTGTTCTCCTTTTTTCTCATCCAATGCAAAGTCACCTAGCTAGGATTCTTTACAGGAATTCCACATGAGATGATACTGTAATACAAATAAAAGTGCATTCTGTGTATCCTAATTGTCAACCTAAATACCAGTACTAACCAGTACTAGAAAAGTGGGATTCATAACACATTCACCAGGGGACTGGATTTCCTGATAAAGCCAGTTTCAGTATCTTTTAAGACTTTGTATGTGGAACTAGAGTACTACATCCAGTTGTGGTGTCTCCAGCACAGGAAGCACATTGACCTGTTGGAGTGAGTCCAGAGGGGGCCACCAAGATGATTAGAAGGAGGGAAAACGTTTGCTATGAGGAAAGGCTGACAGAATTTGGATTGTTCAGCCTGGAGAAGAGGAGTCTTTGGGCCTAACTGCAGCCTCCCTGAAGGGAGCCTACAAGAAAAAGAGGGAGAGATCATATACAGGAATATGTAGGGACAGGACAAGGGGAAATGACTTCAAACTGAAAGAGAGCAGGCTTAGATTAGATAATGGGAAGACAATTTTTTGTGTGAGCATAGTGGGACACTGGAATACATTGCCCAGAGAAGCTGTGGATGCCCCATCCCTGGAAGGTTTCAAGGCCAGGTTGGATGGGGCTCTGAGCAATTTGGTCTAGGGGAAGGTGTCCCAGCCCACAGCAGCGGGGTTGGAACGAGATAATCTTTTAAGTCCCTTCCAACCCATTCCATTCTGTGATTATATGATTCTTGCAAAGAGCTAGCACGTTGCAGCTTGTTACTGTAATTTGTTCCTGCAGAAATATTTCTGTTTGGCATTTCTAAAATCTTCACTTAACCAGGACAATAATTAATTACTGTCCATTATATTTGTGTTTCTGTGGGGTTATCTGAACTGTTGATTGGCTGCTGTATTAACACGTAGCATTTTAAATGTTGCCAGGGAAACCAAGAGCACTCTTTTAGGAAGAAGATAATCCAAATTAATTGTGTCAATCATAATTTCTAAGTAGTTTTGCAAGCAATCAGTTACATAATTTTGCTAAGATAATAGATCCTTTAATATTTATTATTATGTTCCTAGCATTTACTTTAGGTAAAAAGAACAGAACAAGTCTCCTCCAACATGGTACACTTAGAGGACTACAGAACATCTGTTTTATGGAGTTTTTTTCATAAATCACAACACTGAGTACAACGTTGCCATGGATGATCTTATTACTGATTCATAAAAGTGACCTTTAAAAATTAAAAGAAACAAAAAGATCCATTTTAGATAAGTAGTTGGGATTATATAAAAGTGGTTAGGCCTTTGTCTTGGACCTGGATATTTATATGCCTGTGTCATAACTGTGATCCTGAAACCCCTGTGATGAGCTGAAAGGTCAAATGGCTCTTCCTCCCTTCCTGTAATCCCTGCCTGCTGGAGTGTCTGCAACAGGCTAGCCCTGGCTGGGGAAGGATGGAAAAGCAAGTGAGAAAACTTGTGGGTTGAGATGGACATAGTTTAGTAGTAAAGGAAAGAAAAAGAAAAAACCTGAAACAATACAAGTCTTGTTAAGGTAATCACTTAGTAGTGGTTGCCTCAAAAAAATCCCTCACTTGGTGTTTTGTGCTGAGGACATGCTGTGTGGTGTGGGATACCCCTGGGGTTAGCTGGGATTGGCTGTGTCAACTTTGTCCACTCCCAACCTCTCCCCACCCCCAGCCTACTCACTGGGAGGGCAGAACAGGAGAAAAGAGAAAGCCTCTCTGAAAAAAGAGAAAGCTGTGCAAGCACCGCTAACAGCAGCCAAAAACATGGTGTGTTGTCAGCACTGCTCTGGTTACAGATCCAAAGCACAGCACCCTACAGACTGCACTCAGCACAATTAACTCCATCCCAGCCAGAGTCAGTACAGTGAAAATATCCGGCATGTAGAGAGGTAACTCTGACTCTCCAAAACTACCTCAAAAGGGCTTAAAAGCTGAGCAAGCTTACCACAGGGAAGTCAGGGTATGAAGTCTCTGTCTGAGCCTGTTAAAGGCCTTTAACAGCCTTGTTCAGATGTGACTCCCCATCTGGACATCCCATCTACCAGCAGGATTAGTGTCAAAGTCACCACTCATTGCTGCCCCACAGGAGGCATGAGGGGAGCAGTGAAACTCTCACACTGTCCTTCTGCACGTAGTTACAGCATTCAGGAACAGGAATATTTGGGCTCACCTCTTCGGGTGATCCAAGCACTCTTTTTGGATAACACCCACAGAAGGAGGACTGCAGGATATTCTGGTGAGAAGCACTCATCACCTGCCCAGGCACCATGCAGAAAACCTCCCCTCCTTCATCAGGTGTTCCGGGCAGGGGCGGATGGTGAGGTGCCGCAACCTTCCAAAAGCATCCCCAACAGAAGGGAGCCGCTCCGCAGGCCACTTCCCCTGCACACACACACACCGGGTAGCTGTAGTCTAGCAGGCAGTCACAGCAAGGAGGGAGAGAAGGGTCTTCGTATGGGGCTCCACAGGAAAGGTTTATTCCAGCCACATGCAAAAAGTTCCAGGGAAGAAGACCCCAGAATGGTTGAGGGTCCAGGTTTAAATATGGGGCCAGGAAGACATCAGGGACCAATAGTCTGAGGGCATGGGGGAGGTATGTAAGTGGGTTAGGGTCAGGGAACCAATAGGGGGACTCAGAGGGAGGGGTGATGGGGCAAGGGCCAGTGGGGAACAGGGAAGGGAGAACTTTCTGGAACAGGGACATATAAGGTATAAAGGGGCAGGGAGGCCAACGGGACAATCAGAGAAGCAGAACTGGGTTATATTAACATAATGAAACAAAGCATCCTGGGAGAAGCCCTTTCTGTCACCCTAACCTGGAGGATCTCTGGTTTAGGGAGTGTTCCACCACAGGATTATCTGAGTCTCTTGACCCAGAGGCCCACTGGCTTCCACAATCAGGTGCAGGAGCAAGGGAGGAGGAGAGCCAAGGGGTGCAGGTGCTCAGCTGGGGAACAGGAGCCCTCACTGGGTTCCTGTACATGTGTTTTCTTTTCTGTGGAGAGCAAATATAAGCAAGACACAGTAATGGTCACAGTACAAAGCTACATACTTTCTCTGATCACTAGATTATTTCATACAAAAGATGGTATCCCTCAATTTTCCTCAGAGGAAAGAGTCGGCCCGATGCTCCCATCTGTATACTGCAAGCACTGGTTGCACCTCCTCTGCAGCCTGAGCAGCCACCAAGACTGATTTCAGGGAACTGTTCTTTGCTAGATCACAGCAGCTCCCTGTTCAGCAAGCTCAACATTCTGGACTCTGCTTTGAGGTGTCTAATTCGACAGGCACCAGCCAAAGAAGTTCAATCCAAGACCTGAAAAAACCCAAATCCCTCCCAAGCAGCATCTCAAGGCCAGGCACCCAAAACAGCAAGGCACACCTGTGTTCAGTCAACTTTGAAATCCAAGCTTATTCTTCATTAGTGACTTGGTCCAATCATGCCATGTACATAATCTCTCTTGCTTGCAGGTGTCACTTGTGATTGCCCAGTCCCCGAGTCCGGTCATGCTGGCATGTGCAGTGCACTTGCCACCTTTAGAAGCCAGTTCAGGAAACAGAGTGATTTCTGAATGACAGCATCCCATAATAGTCACGCTGGCAAACATTTATTCAGAAAATAGCTTTTAGTCATGGATTGATATAATCAGAGTGCTAAATAGAATGATACATTTGTTGTTTAAGTAGCCTATAAATTACAATACTGACCTCTTTCAATAGTAGTAATGATACAAATGTGGGTTTCTCTCTCCACAGGCCTGACAGATGCCTGTTTTTCTAATTGGGGACTGACCCTCTTCAGTTATTCACAGTCAGCACAGAGTTGCATGCTCCATGTTTTATTCCTTTCTACTAGAAAAACTCCTTTTACCTTCACCTTGTTGTTTTACCCCCACTTGTTGTTTACATCCACCTGTTTTCTCTTGGTTTATGCATCCTTTGGACTGGGACTGACTTTACAATTGTGACTCATCTGTCACAGGAGGACAGCTCTATGATAGGAGCTCTCAAATATTTCTGCAAAACTAAATAAATATGATAGGCGGCCTCAAATATTTCTGCAAAACCAAATAAATATGCAAATAACTGTAAAAATAAGTAACAACAAAACCAAATAACCACAATAATGTTTAAGCAATAAGGAATTGCTTCTGGATATTTTGGGCCAGATTAGGCGATTTACAGTCTGTCATGAAGAAGGATTTGACACAAATACAGCAGGGCCTTTGGAATGTAGTAACTGAACAAAACAGACAATATTTAAATGTCACATGCAAAGTATTGCAGTAGAGAGAGCTAGTAAATTTGATCACTACTGTTGTTCTTGTTGTTTCACTGTTGAAACAGAAGAAAAGAGAGACAATCAAGAAAAGAGGAAATGAACTTTTCTCTCTTTTAACCAACTGTACTCGGTTGTACTCCAGCTTTTACTCCTAGCAAGTAAAATTTACCCTGGTAACAATCCCCTTAAATCCTGTGAAATAAACTTTCAAATTGAATGTCCTAAAATTTACCTAATATTTCATGACTCTTGGAAATTTTAAGATCTTTGAAACAGACACTTTTATACAGCCAGTTCATCATAAATTAATCATAGTTTTTCATGACAGAACCCATCAAGATGAATTCAGTTGGCTTTAATGTAAATGTAATTTGTATTTCTGTAGGTGCTCCATTACAACTGGTCTGCATTTAAATTAGTCAATCATGGCTTAAAATGAAGTCTACCCTCAGTTTATCTTCTGGCCATACATAATATGACTTGAATCTTGAGAGGAATGGGTATTGCTGCTCTATCTGTGCTACTAAACTGTACTATGGCAGACACACAACTTAGGATTTTGTATCTGGTCAGTCTGGTATGAGTATCATAAATGGAAAAAGTTGTAGAACATAGCCAGCTAAATGAAATTCTATATTTTGCTTAAGTAAAAAGAGGTGAAAGTATCTTAAATTGCATTTTAAAAAAATCCCACATTTTGCAAGAGGAAACAAGGTTGCTGTAGCACTGATCAGAGAATGAAGAAAATTGTGTGAAGGAAAGATGCCTTGGCCCTATAGTTAGACATGGGAATCTTGAAAATAACATAGCTGTATTTTAAAGCAGAAAAGGTGAAAAAGTCTTTTTGTAATCTTTTTAAGCAAGGTGGGGATTTTCTTAACATAGCACATCTAAAAAGTGCTAAATATCCTCATGGTCTCAGCCATGGCAAGTTCTGAGAAATCCTGTACGTCTGAGCCATTTATGCTACCAGTTACCAGCAACACGTACATAGTTCTGACGGACTCATGGAGATACCAGTAAAACCTCAGTGCTGCATCTCACACGGAGACAAAAACCAGCTAAACAGACTAAAATATTTCCCTGCTGCAGGCAGAGGAGAACCTGCAGAAGATCACTCTGCAGGTGCATGTTGGGAAATTTGCCACAGGAAGGACCAGGGAGGAATGAAGTAAATTCAAACACACAAAAATTATGTTCACGATATGTGTAATACTCACATGCAATAGCCTTTTGCATTTGTAATACAGACTGCCATGGGGGAGTTGAGGGAAGAGTTTGCAACAAATGAAATTGTTTTTTAAAAGACAAAAAAATCATACATGAATGATAAAGAGCACAGAGATGACAGAAATCAGTTACCTGTTCGTATTCCATATGCTCCAGAGATGTAACACTGCAGTATACATTCAACCAGTTAACTAAAATTCTCTAATGCTATAGCAACTGCTCAAGCATCCCTCTCCTGCTAAATCCACAGCTGAAAATAAAATCATATCTTGTCGTTCTAAAATGGGCATGTTTGCATTTGTGCCCTTTAGTATTTCCATACTGACAGTTAGAAAAATTAATTAGCAATGTGCACATTTAAATATTGATTAAGGTGTGTGGTAGTTTTTTGTTTGGTTGGTTGTTTTAAATAGGTTTGGGGGCATGTTTATAAAGACAAACTGAAACCTAATTTGGCAACACTGATTATAGGATCTATGAATTTAAATGAATTCGGGCAGGACTAGGTCCAAAAGGACGTGATCATCTTTTCAATCTGTAGGAATTATTTGTGAGATAATCCTAACTCTTTTGCTGCAAACACTGAAGAGTCATGTCGTCAAAGGGTAAAAGTGGAAATCATCTCAGTTTTTGTTTTGAGGATTTACGGATCAGTATTATTTCACATGAGTAAAATAAGGAGCTCTGTTTCTAAGAGGGGCCCAAGTGTAATCAGAAGTAGGGAGGCCAAGAGAATGGAGCTGTTGTTTTGATAGCTACATTGCTAGTGTTTAGCAACTATTTTACTAGCACTAGAGATCTTGGATAGGTGCCCCCGGGTTTTAATTCCTATTCAGTTGAATTCAATAAGTACCCTATTCTGAAGCAACCAAAACACTGGATGCAGTAATTCAGCTTCCAGCTTTTTATTCCCTAGGCAGGAAATCATTGTTCTTTTTTCCAAATAACTGAAAACAAAAGAATCAAAAAAATATTCAGAGAATGAAAATGTTTGAGGTAGAGAAGAAGGTAATCATTTACATATGTGCATTTCCCAGTTTTGAAAATTGGCTTTTGAGCTCTGCTCACACTCACATTTCTTCCCCACTTATTGTTGCTCGCTAACATTAAACTTTGTTCAATTCTGCCAGAGCCAACAGGAAAACAGTAGTACGTCACCCAGCAGATTCAAATGGCAGGAAAACAGCTTTGCCAAAAAATAAGTAAGTAAATAAATTAGTTTTTAATACACTGATAAGTAATATAAATAAAAGTTTTATTATTGATGTGTCCATGTTATTATCACACACTCTACTCTAGTACACTCTTGTGTGGTTTACAGCCTTCTCACTGAACGGGAAACCACTCAGCTTCACTCTGTTCAAAAGCTGCTGCTAACCTAAATTAGTTTGTAATTGTAAGAGTGGTCTAGTTGAAACTTAGAGGTTTGTGTTGTTATTTGCCAAATTGTTATTAGACAATTCCAAGGGTGGAGGCTTAGATAGAGATGAGTGTGCATTAATGCAGTCAATGGCCAAATCTTCATTGCAAAATAACTTTTGAGATTTCTTCTGAATAATAAGTACTGCTACTGCAACAATCCACAAATGTTGCTGGACAAGCTGATAGTGAGCTTAGGTCCAGTGGATAAGGAGGGTCATGGTGAGAGGACCAACACCAGAGTAAGGCTTGCATGGCTCTTCCACACCCAATCGATCTCATATCTTCTCTATGGCAGAGTAACAGCAGGGTGAAAGAATACCACATCAGGACTGGGGGAAATGTGATACTTATTTTGCTGGCTAGCAGAATGGGAAAGGAGCCATGTACTGTGGCACAGCTGCATGTGAAAAGAGAGGTTTAGCTCCTATCTCCCTAAGGAAACTCATCCCTCCAACAATACACTGAATATGCAAAAGCATCAATAAGGCTGTTACAATATTAATATCTAAAATGAATGTTTGCAAAATGAGTAGAGCTCTCTGTATCTTCAACAAACTTGGAGCTGTAAGTTAACAAAAATGTAAGGTTTGACCCAAGATTGTTGAATTTCCAAATCTGCTAAGTCATTTCTCAAATGTAGTTATTATACTTGCAGCTTTCATTCATTCATTTAAGATGGACACTTTGAGAAGTTTTATAGTACAATAGCAATTTCTAATATTTAATTAAATGGATGGGGGTTTTTTCTTTTTTTTTTATTTAGATCTTGCCCAAACATATGTGAAGCAATGAATCTGAATATGCATCCAAAAGGTAAAATTCTTTCACTGCTGAAAAAGGAAGTACTATAGCATGTCTATTTAGCATACTTATTACTCAGAGCAAGTAATAGTCTGTAACATGCAAGTAGTGACAGACCTGAACATTTTAAATCATAAAAATTAAAATGAATTGTAAGAAAAAATGAAGAGAAATGGATACCCACTAAGAGGATGCTCAATAATGCAGCAAACAAAAAGGCGTTTACTTCCAGAGTGCCGAAAAAAAATTTTGGCTTCATGATGGCATACACTGCAAAGAGTCATCAATAAGTTATCATGATGTTGCAGACCGAAAACATTACATTGGTTGATGACATCTAGAAAGCAACTGAAGGAAATTTCTTTTTTCCTCTGTTGCTACTCTTGAAGGTCTCCCCTCTTTTTGCTGTTTGCTGTTCTAAAACAACAGGACAATGACACAGGACTTTTAAATCTGATTCCATGACAGGTTATGATCAGTAGTATGTGTTTAAACTACATTAATTTCAAAAGTAAAACACTGCACCCACTTAAATCAGTGGTAAATGACACTGTATTTCACAACTGTAGCTGAGACAAGACATTTAGTGCAAAGCATATAAAATTATCTAACTAAAAACTGGCACAACTAGCCAGATAAATTTATTTGATATACCATATGTTTATAGTGTTATGTGAAGTTGCTTAAATGCATTCAATATCCATATAATACAGAAGATTTAGATTTAGGACTGGAAAAAGCAGTTCTGGGAAAAATAAAACCCAGCAACCTATCATCTAACTGCAAATCTTTTATTCTCTGTGGATAGCTGGCCTTATTGCAAAACCCACAATAACTGGCATTTATTCACATGCCTTTTTCACAGTCTCTGAAGTGCCTATCTTTTACTTGGTACTGTAATTAAACCTATATGATTCAGGGAGCTTCTGCTTGTCTTACCTAACCCCTCTAAATGCTAGAGGAAGATGCTCTACATATACTTGAACTACACCGTACTTTTGGACCGGACAGTAAAAAACTGACTCTGAAAATGTCTGTGCAATTCTTCCTTGTAGCATTTCCAGCTTCAGGTTCTTTTCTACTGAAGTGGTTAGGACACCCTGTCAGGATCACAAGGTGTATTATCACAACCCACAATACTTTATGGCTTTCTGACACTGGCTGAAACACCACAGTGACTAAAAAAACCACAGTGCATTCATAGACTCACAGAAGCCAATGGGAACAGATTTACCTTCTGCTTTCCCATTTAAAGAGATATGTTTCTGATGTTGGGTTTTCAGGTACAAATTGCTGGCCCGTCTCCCTTTTAAACAGAATTTTTTAAAGTCACTATGAAAAGCAGGCAAGGTTGCCACAAAATGCATACACTGTTTTATTCCCTTGCAAATTAAAGAGAAGTTAACTTTTTCCATCTTGTCCTTTAATATCAGGCATTCTCAGCCAACTGGCAGAAACACACCCACACATATGCCATAATACCTTCTTATTATTATAAGTGATATTCTCTATTTATTAATTTCACAGGCAATGTAGCAAAGCAACAAAAAATTTTCAGACTGAATAAAATATGGTCAATCCCTATAGCTTGAGGAGACTCTAACCCATGCCAACTCTAAGTCTTCAGTTGCAGTGAAAAAAAAATATGCCAGAAGGTCCAGCTGATTGCAACTACCTGGCACAAAGATTCTGTCCTCTTTTGTCCCTGTACAACAGCCAGTGCACCAGAAGCCGGAAAATCTGAAGATGTCCCTGCTCATTGCAGGCAGATTGGACTAGATGGCCTTTAAAGGACCTTTAAAAGACCCTTCCAACCCGAACTATTCTATGATTCTATAATAAATTGGATGTTCCAGGGTAATAGATGGATAGTAAACAGCAGAAATAGTCTCCCTCTAGGCAGTGAGCCTCTTTGATAGTAACTCTTCTACACCCTGGACAGTGTGCAGCACTTCTCATTCGGAAGGCCTGATACGTGCAGCAAGGCTGACAGAGTGCTGCATTCATCTTCACTACCAAATGATGTTCTTAAATAACAAGAGGAGTGGCTTCTAGCTGGTTTGCACTCCTCAGCTAGCACAGAGCAAATATTTGGGCAGTGGCCTTGGGTACAGGGCATACCCAGAGGAAAGCAGTACCAGCGCTGCTCCCTTCACTGGCCCTGTGCAAGGGAGGCCTAAGAAGAAAATGAGAGTGAAGGCTTGAGTTCATCCCAACCCTGGTGATTCCTGCATAACAGAACAGATGATAAACTGACCTGGACATCAAATTGTAAACTGATATTGGATAGCAATACATCACCCCAAAGGCTTGTATCAAACAGTTCCCTTTTAACATTAAGCCATGAAATGCATGGGTAATAGCATTGATGTTTACCATTGTTATTCATTTTTTATCATTGAGGATAAAACAACCATTTTTTTTATTAACAGAAGTAAAAAACCTACAAATTAAGACAATCTACCTTTTTTAATTATTATCCTGGTACCACCTTTAACTGGGCTTACTTCTGATTTGCACCAGTATAACTAAACATAAAATCTGACAACTAGCTTGCTTAAGTTTCCTTCCCCAGCCCCCATGAATGATCCTCTGAGCAGAGATTAAACTCCTACGTATATTGAATAAATGAACATTCAATGCCATCTGCTGGGGTATACAAAAATATGCAATACCAGACTCACAGAACAAGGGTGACAAATGTAAAGAGGATGTTTAGGCAGAAAAGTACTTCTTTCAAAACACAGCTGTAAGGGAGGGTTGTGGGATGCTGGTCATCCTTAATACACTTCAACACCAGGGTACAACCCCTGGAGAAGAACTAGGTCTGGTTTTTACTCTCTGCTTGACATAAAAGCATTTCAGTGCACAGTTCTCCCTTTCTTCTAAGCATTAAAGCATGCTGTAATTATTTGTTATTGGTTAGTCTTAAATAGAAGGACTTGCACGTTCTACTTTTGAAATCAGGCCATTATGTAGCCATAGATGCAAGATTTGTGAGGTTGCAGGCAGTCTAAAAGAGGATTGACACAGACCAGAACAAGAGCACATACTGGGCAAGGCCATACCATGGATGTTTTGTGCTAACGAGTCACTGGATTAAATGTGTAAATCAGGTTAAGTGCAGAACTTGGGAGTCTCTTCTCAAATGAACTCTCTCTCCTGTTCACCAGCTCTTTAGCCCTGTAGCTCATGCTCTCCTGACTACACCACGAGACAACTTCAAGGGCAGACAGACACCACCGAGAACAGTTTATAGCCTGATAACTGGAGTGTTCTCAGCTTGGGGCTTTTCTTTTGCTACTAAGAAAACAAAACACATGTCTATTCACAAAGGGATTTCCAGACCAGAATTCCCACAGCTCTTACAGTTCTGCACCAAGCAACTAAACTCAGAAGAGGGAGAGGAGTTCAAGCACATCCTTCTTGGGTGTTTTTGGTGGGCAGGCTTAGACGTGCTCATGGTTGTGAATCCCATTTCCATACAGCTACTTCCTCATGCACTGTGTATGTCAACAAACTCATGGGTGGATCTGCTTCATCTCCTCTGTTTCAGTATCTCTAAAATACTGTCAATAAATACTCTAAAATCTGCGGCTGGCAGATTTTTATTTCTTTATATAAGTTATTAGTTATTGTATAATTTTGTACAGAATGAGACCTGCTGACAGTTTTTCTCCATTTCATACAGAAAACAGAACTATTCCTGCTAACACCTATAATTCTGTAAGTATCACACTATTCTTCCTAAAATTTTACTTTTCTTTCACTTCTTGATGTGTATTAATATCATCTTGGCTGCAATACTAACAGAAAATGCAACTGTCACTAATTTTTACTGCAAAATAATGCATGAGAATTTTGAAATATAGATGAGAACTTTTACATTGTTACTTAGACTGGAGAAGCAACTCACTCACTAGTCAATTCTCCATTTATGGGTTGAATCAAAAATACATCATTATCATGAGACTATTTGAAGATAAAAGGAGTCAAGATGAACAAGTATTTAAGTCATAAACCTCAAAGTTAAATATGTAACCAATGCAAATGAAAGCTGAAAAGCAAACAGTACACATTTCAATGTCTTCCCATTTGTATCTGAAAACTGATTTTGAATTTCAGTTCAGGAGTATAAGAAGAGTGTAAATACCTTTTAAATCACAGAAAGATGAAAATAAAGCAGAGGTCTAGGTTGAATAAGCAAGTTGGACAAATAAAGGATGACAAAAGAAGTTTGATGCAATCAATACTTTGATTGCTTCAGGTTTCACAGAAAGATTAAAAATAATCAGATGCTATATGGAATTAATACCAAATAGAAGGCAGCAATAGCACAGAGCAGAACAGGCAAAGAACAGTCAGGAGAGTATTTACTTATGCTAAGGCACTTAAGGAATTATTTGAAGAAATTTCTGAGACATTAATTGTTTATATTTGAGAACTCTCCAAAGAGTCATGAGTTCCTAAAATAATGGAAGAGAACAATGCTAATCACAATTTCTTACAAGAAAGAAAGCAAATCGTGAGGATTTATTTGGTACCTGGAGAGACTATTAAACTAAGTCAACCTGAAGTCTTATATTTTGGAAATTTTAGGTCTGATTATGTAAAGAATGCTAATGTAAACGTGAAGAACATCTCATCAACTCCTCTAAAACTAATGTCCTTTTCAGTAGAAACATGACCACAATAATGAGAAAGAAAACAGTAAATGTGATATATCTTGATTTTTGTTAGGCCTCTGATATTTCCCAGAAGACAGTCTCACAAGTAGACACCTGGAAACCTGGTCTAGATGAAGATGCGTGAAGTGTTTGCACAAGTGATTGGGAAAATAGCTACCCTTAGCATAGCTGACAATATTAGCTACTGAACTGGAAGAGTTGTGCAGGGAAGAGCCTGAAAACCCAGGTACCCTGCAGGGGTCTGGCTAGGGTGTGGTGGTATTTTTTATGTATTGTCATAAGGACAAACCTCACCCTGCAATGTACTGTAAAGAACCCCTCTTGGAGGTCTCTTTCATGTTGTAACAAAGATGTGTACAGCCTGGAGAGGGTTCATAGGAGAGTAACGCTTGGGATATGGGATTCAGAATCTTCTAAGTTGGTTGACAACTCAGGAAAGCTTTAAAGAAGCATATTTGCTTAGTGAAAAGACTAAAAGGAAATATTATTACAGATATTTGCATAATGAAGACTGAAATAAAGTGAATAGTAATTAATTTTTTTAGTGTCCTTGAAGGGTAAAACAAATGTGTTTCGTTTTTAGCACTCAAGAGAAAAAAGCATGAACTGAAAGGGCCCTTAACTAGTAGAAGATATATCAGGAAGATGCTGATTCCCCATTACTAATGAGTTTGAGAATAAAACAAACATCAGGGAAGATCCAAGTGCATGGATGTACCTACACTGTTGGTAGCAAAATAAGACTTAGAGGCACGAGGTACCCTGCCTGAGTTCCCTCAGCAGCTATCTCAGCTCTGGTCTGAAGGAAGCCAGCAGTTATGTTCCAGTGACTATGAAGGGTGGAGCAGCTCTGCAGAACATAATCTTGAACAAACCTATGCAAGTGTACAGACACATCCAGAGACATCCTGAGTCACTCTCAGCACCATTCTCCCATGGACTCCACTGTTCAATACTTACTTGCTAACACATTCACTTGGACTGCACATTTGCTAGCACAAATTCCCCAAAACACTGCATGCTTTTATTTTGAAGAGTGACATTTGTGATGAGCTAGTTAATATATTCTTGCAAGTAACATATGTAAACAGTCAGTACAATACAAATACCACATGGGTAATATTATAATGAAGGACACAGTTTCAAATGTCTGCGTTGATCATAAAATTAAACACATTCATTATATTTTCAAGGGCACATAGGCAAAATTCAGAGAGAGATCTAAACTATCTCTGAAATGGCTACTTTAGGAATCTAAATAAAAAATTTAGGTCCTCAAAGCACTTCCTCAGCTACTTTTCAACTCTCCAGTTTTCATCAGAAAATTTCCTGTGCACCAGAATGTCTGGTTATGGCAATCACATATTTCCACATTTAATTTAATCTTGAACTTAAATGTATTTGTATTATCTGTATATCTCTTCTTCCATCCAGAGCAAATATTTGACAATGAGGGGCAGGAGTGACTTACAGTTTTCCTCGAAGTTATCTGAGGAGGAAGGTGATTATGAGATTGTACATTCTTCCACTCTGGAGGCCATCCATGCTTTGAGAATCCTTCCTGCCAAACCTCTACAAGAATCTGAATATGCAGGTAACTTTTTCTGTTTGTGGAAAGTGAGCCAAATCTAGAGTCATATAGGAACAGTACAGACTTGGGGTTTTCAGTCCACATATATTTTTTAATGAAATGATTCAACTGAAAAATAACACTGGTTGGCAGATACATAAGAACAGTTTTGCCTGCTTCTTCATATTCAACAGTTACTCTTATTTTCATTAGATTATGCTAAAGTAATAATTACACACTGCTTTTTAAATTTTAATATTACCTTCACGGGAGAAGTTCTATTATCTCGTTCCATATGGATTGTGCAAAAAAACTGACTGATCAAACCCACAACCATTTGAGAAAAGCTCACTGCTCTTTTAGCCTAGAAACCTTTAAGATAGAAAACATATTAAAGAACCCATGAAACTTTCCTCCAGATGATAATGTAGCATTCTTTCTAAAGGTGTTCTCTGATGCTTCAAATAGCAGTAATAAGCAATTACTTTGAGTGTATTTCTCAAGCATTTTCAAACTTTTAAGACAGCTGTATTAACCACTTTTGGTGATTTTAAGTGGTTCTGAGGTGATTTGACTATTCTAAGCCATGTTTAATGCCTAAACATACAGAGTCAATTAATATCCGGTTTATGGAAGTGAAATGTCATCCTAGCTGTCCATTGCTCAAATTATAGACACACTGGAGGTTTTAAGTCATTTGAAAACTGAGGGGAAATCCTAGATGAGAAAGAATGGAAGCCAGAAACCAAAAATATCTGAAAATACAGGATCAATATATCTGTGAAAGCTTGCTCCAGTTCACATCAAAGTCAGCAAAGATATTTTCTACTGATTTTTTGTAGGAGTTTGTTTGATCTCTAAACAAATAGAGAGCTTTTAAAGTGAGTAAATTTATCAGTGTGTGAATGAATCACAATCAGACTGAACAACCACATATTCCACATTATATTCCAAAGACTAACTTGCCCATTTTATTTGGAAATCTGAAGTTCCAAATTCCATTTTTATCTTGGTTAGCAGCAAAAATCTTCAGTCAGCAGTCAACATCTTTTGTTGTTTATGTAAGACTGCCCTGAAATACCCAAAAGAGTTTTTGTATTGTGAACACGTTAAACAAAAAGCTGCTTTTTGCCTGTGTATTATGCCAAATAACTATAATGTGGCAAGATACAAGAGTGAGGAAAGGACTGAAAATGTATTTCAAAAGGGAAACATTCATTCAATGCTTACATTTTTGCCATCTTTTCTAGATAAATAACAGTGCCCCTGAGATGTAAAATTAATGACTGGAAAACACATGCTAGCATACAACCTGTGCATTTCTTTTTGATGGCCAGGAATGCAGTTTTTATTAAAAGCTAAATTAAAAATTAAAATACTCTCTAGAGAATAAAACCCCTACAACCCTCACAAAATCAGAACAACACAATGGCATTGGCAAGAACAAAGGTTCAAATGAAAAACGAATTCAGCAATCTAACCATAGCTAAGGTCAAATGTCTGTCTTAACTGTTTACCAGCTTATGAAGCCTTTTTTTTTTAACCACAGTGAGGAGGTTAACCGTAAAGCTATTACCAGGGTCATGCATATGTCCTCAATACAGCTACTAAAATGACAGTTAAGTTCTGAAAATAAAAATTTAAAATGCTATTAAAATGGCAAGACCTGATCTGAAAAACACATTTTGAACATTAAAACCCCTTCTTCTTAAAACATCATAGTACTGAATTACTCAGGCTTGATTTTTCTTCCTCTTTTACAGATAAACGTTGCTTAAGGCCTTCAGGTACCACTTCCCCAACCAGCCTGCACTCATCTCAGCCCCTTCAATACTCAGCTGTAAGTAAAGGTTCTAAGCCTTATTCACACACAGATTTCCCCTTTTCTGTAACATCCTTTAAAGTGCAGTCTATTTAAAGCCTCAGTCACATCACATTCATTTGTACAAGGCCACCCAAGTTCCCGTGAGCCGTTCCTGTTTCACTTTGCACCCATGGCCTCACTTCTTGCTTTCACTCGTTGTCTTCTGGGGTTCTATTCAGTATCAGAGGCATCCCCCATCAGGAGCAGTGCCCTTTCTACCAGCCATCGTGTAGGGGTGATGACTAACATCACATCCTTATTTTCTTTTATGAACAGATTCACGCATCTGTTCCGGAGGGGAGAAGAGTGCCAAATGTAAGAGGTATAATAAAAAAAAACCTACTCATTTCTGCAAACAGAAATAGTAATTGACACTTTCATATTTACCTGTTGTACATAGGCAGAGATCACAGATGATAGAATAGACATGGTTTTCGTAACAGCAGCTGCTTTCCAAAATAATTATACTGCAAATTTTTCAGTACTGTTTCAACTATCTAACATTGAAGGAATTCTTTACAGAAGCAGACATATTTTTTCTCAGGAGCTTCCTGTTCCTCAAGGGGGAGGAAAAAAAGTACTTCAGTTTAAAAATCAAATTTTCCTTTTCCCTATTTTATAAGGACATAAGGGGCAGGGAGAAGCCTATGTCTCCTGAACTCTTCCACTAAAAGGCTGCAAGATCCCTGCTATGCTTTACTTCTCATGATCTCATGCTTTTTCGCCCCCTAACTTTCTCAGGCATCTTGCATTACTATATTGTAAAGCATAATCTAATAACTATTTTTAAATAGTAATATCAACTTTAGCAGTTCCCACTAGGGATTTACATCCTGGGGAACTATTTACAAAAGCTGTCTGATAGTGTTCACCTACTAAGAATATGTTAATTGTGTGGTACATCCCATAGCACATAATTTTTCTCTGCTGCTTTACCTTTAACTGTAAATTTGCTTTTAAATCCTTTGAGACACAAACGTTCCTCTAATTTTTGTTTGTTCTGGTTTTTTTCTTGTGGTGAAATCAGAGACAGACTGCTATCTTATTTTTCAAGAATCTAATGAAGTGTCCAAATATAAAATCCTCTGACTGACAGTTTTACTCAACCATAAGTTTATTTTTAAAATAGGTTTCTATACACTTTTTTAGATTTAATATACTTTAGATGTAGCAGTACATCGTGAAATCAGCTACTGAAGAATTAAATATCTGATTGGCTTTGAAAATAAATCATATTTTTTACCTTACCATTTTCAAATCTCTGAGCCATAAGATAAATATGGTCTAAAAGACTGCAATTGCTAAGCCAAGAAAATACGATTCTTTCTGTGTTTGCTGTAACAGCTTACTTTAGAGAGTATTATATTTGATCAGCCAGAAAAATAACTCAAAGAACTCCATGTAAAACAGCATTTGCTTTTTTTCCCTTTAATTCATACTATAATGCAAAACTTAGAGACAAATAATTTCCACAGATTATGAGAAAGTAAGTGCTATATAGTTTGAAAATGAAAGGTTAGATTGACTCTTGTAAGCAAATCCTCATGTAGCTTGAAAAAAGTTGAATTGAGATAAATTCGAGTAAGCCAGCTTCAAAATCTTCAGAAATCAGTAGGCAAGGACAGTTTGAGAACACAACTGATACGTATTTTTAGTACATCCTGAGTGAATAGTGCTTCTAGAGGATGCTATTACTTTTAGATAATAACTACACCGTTTTAAAATATATCTTAACATTTTTTAATCATGCCAAGTGCTATTAAGTGGCCTTGCCACTAGATGGCATGAACAGCACAGAAGACTTTTTGTCACAGTGGTATTTTCTAGAATTGTTAAACATTTAAGGTACCATTATTTTATTCAGATCAATTTGTTATGGTTTACTTGAAGGAGAGCTTGAGATAAGTTGCATTTCCTTTTCATTGGTTAGGATTTCAGCATGTAGAACTTAGGGAAATATTTTCAATATCAAAATACAATGAAAATAAAGTAAGATTTCTTTTGTTAGTAAGGTGTTAATTTAAATAATCAGTCACATTTTGGTATATTAGAAAAAAATAGATTTACTTTCATTAGTTTTCAATATTTTTATAAATTTCTGTACAAAAATCAAAACAGACAAAAAATGCATCCCTAACTTGATAAGCATATATTTATATATAGTCTCTGAACAATATTTAAATTTACAATACTTGAAAAAAAATCACCCTCAAATGTTTAATTCTGAAAGCCAAAGCAAAGAGTTCTAGGGGCAGAGCCGGAAGAAGGCAAGGAATTGGGCTGGACTGATCATAATAATAACAACAATACCAGAATAAAGCTGTAATTTCTTTTTGTGAATTATATGGGTAGCACTCTACTAACAATTGTTAATCATTATTTTTAGGAGGAAGAATGAAAGTACATGAACACCAGGTAAGGGAAATCTCTCATCAATCAAAATTTTTACCAGTCATTTTGCCATTTAATAGATTTTTAAAAGCAGGCTGCCATTTTGCTAGCACTAACTAGAGGATAAGAGAACTCATATCTGCAGCCCTACATTCTCACTTGCCTGCATTCACGGTTCATGTAGATGTCTTTGATTCCTCAGTGATTTAGAAACAGCATGTTAAAGCATGATGTTTTGTGATGTAGAGCACATAAACCCTTTGACTCTTGACACAGGCATATCTACTTAATCTAAATTCACATTTCTCTCTAGTAAACTAAGGAAAAAAACTTACAGAGATTTTTGTTTGCTCTCTTTTCCAGGACCCTGCACCTCCCCCACGGTAAGACCACACCAGAGATCACTTACCTGCAGTCCCCGGGGAACCCAGTGCCAGGGAACACTCCATCCATCTGTCCTGCTCATGGTAACGAGGTGACTGGCAGAGAGCCAGCATCCTCGTACTGCTGCCTGGCTTTGGACTCCAGTGTGTTCTGACATGGAATCAGGGAGAGCGAAACATGAGCTCTAAGTGTTCACAGCAGGAGCTCAGGCCTGCATCTTCACGATCAACTTGGCTGTGCCATCAAAAAGCCTAGATATCTTGAACCAGGTTCAACCCAGATATAAATTGCTGGGGGAAAAAAAAATCTATCAATTTGATTGGTGCCTTAGGTGCTATTCACTGAGATAATATTGATTTCATTCCCACTTAAATCTATTTGCCAATGTTTTTTGCTACACATCTGAATCATGTGCATAGAAATCAACTGGAATATTTCCACTTACTCCCACAGAAGATGAGCCAAGCTCTACTCCACAAATACATTTTTCTATTATATGCCCACAAATCAAAAATTAATTGCTTCTTGATTTTGTCAACCCAAATAATAACTGCTATAATTAAAAAAACATCCTTCCAAAAGGTCATCTAGGAATGACAAGCTTATTCCTTCATGCCTACACTGACTGCCCTAAAAGTTATAAAGAATTTTAAAATATGATTAGCATTACATATTCAGATTTGACTCTAAAAAATATGAAATAGCATAAAAGGGCAGTAAAACTTCACAAATTCAAAACTGTAATAGTGCAGTAATAAGAACATTTTCAATCTATTATTCTACAAAATGTCACTATTTGTTTCTGTTTGTATTATGGTGGCCAGAATGGTTCTTAATTCTCTCACCTGACTTAAGTTGGGTATGAACTCTGCAAACACACAAGACTCCCTCCCCAGGAGCCACCACTGAAGGCAGTTCTGCCAGACACCATGGGTGCACCTCCACTTTGATCCAGCCAACCTCTCCACACTACAGCTTTCAGCTGGAGCTGTGCTGTGACTGCCTGGTCTGAGAGCGTGGACAGAGCGTGCCCATCTCTGCCAGGAAACACCAGGCCCATGTTTCATGTGAGTTTTCTAGGATGAAAAGCATTTTTTTCCACTGTGTCTGAAACTGCAGTGTGATCCCTGGCTGGAGCGTAAACAGAGCCATACCCACCCAGAAATATCCCCACTGGAGAGCTGTACTTGGCACACACTGGTGAGGCACACGAAAGCAATATTAAGTGGCACACAACACAGTGCAGTAATGTCTTGCAAGTGTAGACTGTTATGCAATACTACTATTGCCATTGAAAGGCCCTAAAGAACTCCTGGACCTGAGCTTGGCTCAGCACAAATACATTGTAAGACTCTCAGAAAATTCCAGTCTCTTACATCTAGGACTTGCACTTACAACACAGTCCCTGCACCTCCTTTATTCCCTAATTGTTCTTCAAGTTCTCCTTTGACTTGTCTAGGCCTCTGAAGATGCTGCCAAAGCAGTATCAGCCACTTCCTCCAGAGCCAAGAATAAGCAGCCAGGTCTTTCACAAGAGGAACACGGTCAGCCAAGATCCCACCTTTCCAACATCAGCAAAAGTCACAAGGTACAGTGCATTCCTCGTCCTCATTCCCTGAGAATGAAAACACTCTCCCTGGTCAAACCACAAGACTTTCCTTCCATCACACCTCTGCTTTTAGTTAAGAAAGTTATTCTTTAGACAGCTGTGAATAATTGAGAGAAGTGGTATTTAGTGTAATGTGACACTGACATTTTTTTTGCGAAAAGAACTGACAAAATAATGGTGAAGGAGTAGGAAAGTAGACAGAACTTTCATGAACACTTTGTTTAAGGTTTGTCCTATTTTTTTGCTTAAGAACATTTAGAGGTCTTGCAACCACTCTTTAAGTAAAAAAATCCTACTTAGCAAGTTGGTGAATCAAGTGATGGGGAAATACACTGACTGCACGAGAGATACAGAAATACACTCCACGTCCCAAGGACGTTACTTTCAGCTAAAGAAATGACTAATCTGTACCCAGAAGTCTGCTTCAGCCCATGAGACCAGTGAATCCAGACTCCAAATCGCTTCTTGCCCTTTCCAACTTGCAGTCCTCAGTCACACAATGCCCCCGGTCATTCAGCATCCTGGCCTGGCAATGAGGATGGGCACAAATCGCTCGTGTCCAGCTGTATGACCAATATGCCAGGTTATGAGTCCGGCTGCTTTTTTCACACAACACACATCTGGTCAGATGGGGACATGCGCTGCTCACTGCCATGTAACCAGATGTGCACGTGCTCCTGCTTGTGACCAAAATGCACATTCATAACAGGGGATGGTGTAGGACACATGCTGGGAAGAGGAATGACACAAATCCAGGGGATGTGGGTTATAAGCTCAAATGACTCTTGGCAAAAACCTATTGCAGGCAGAAGCTATGTCAATCCTGTCCATTCTTCCTTAAATGGTTTCAATTTCAGCTCATCAGGATGGAATTTTGTTTCATTTTACAGAGGTCACTACAAATCCCTTGGGGGGAAAATAAGCTTGCAAACCAAGGAAATAATCTTTTGCTTAAAGTTAAGTATATACTTAATGAGGAAGCTCTAAGTATGTGTTGTTGGGGTGGGGTTTTTTCCTGAATGGAAAAATTTCTTTAATTTTTCCTTAATTTTTTTTCAAGGATTAGGTTCCAAAAGCTGTTGGTTGCTGAGATATTTTATTAATATGAAGTAGTTTCACATTCAGATGCAAGACCTGACATAGAGCTGCAAAGTTCCAAATCCCATGACTGACCCCCTCCCTTGGTAGGGCAGAATATAGATTGAAAGCTTTGTGAGAAATGTTATAAGCCATGTTGCCAGCAGACATCAGTATGCAGAGCACTTGGATTTAAAAGGTCCTATTATAAAGCCAAATTCTGTAATATAAATACATGTTGTGTCTATTGTACTTGGGTTTTTAATCACTTGAGTAAAACAGGAGTGGCACAGAATAAGACCACACATGATCTGGGGCAGGCACTTGACAAATTTCCCACACAAACACTTCACTCAAAATATTTCTCGCCCATCTTCAGTCCAGTTACAGCTTTGTAAGGAGAAAACATACATATGAGATGCAGAGTATGGTATCTGCTAGACTGTAAGCAAAGCTGTCAAACCATAGATGTGATTTAGGAGTGCAAGTCCTGTTTCCCAACAAGATTTGGAAGACTTATAAAATTTAACACATCATTATTTATACACTCTGTAAATAGCTTCACAAAAAAATAGGCATGTGCAGGATCCTGGAATGTATCTTAGAAGCTCTGGTGTGATTTAAACTTTTACATGCCCATGGTAAGCAGGCCATGCAAGTGGCATGTCCCTTCAAGGTGGAGGCCAGCACACCTTTAGTGTCACTTTACCATGCACCCAATGTCCTGAACATGGGCTTTCACACATTAAGTAATGGCCCTGGAGACCAAGCTAAAAAATTGCAGAAGCTAACACAAAAGCAACTACCCAAATGCAAAACAGTTCCCCTCTTTTCTCCTAGCCTTTTTGAAACTTTCCCCTAACAGACCATTCCTAAATTTCTTGCTTCTCTAGCCCTCCATGATTGATGTTTCCAACACAGACATGAGGAAGAGAGCCCTTCTCACTGTTGAAAAATAGCTCCCAGGGTTTCCTATACCAGATCTTCCTTTTGTGTTCTCTCTGACTGATTTAGCAAAATATCTCACTGTCATATTTTCTCAGCCCAAGAGATAGGACAAATAAGGATGAAATCCTAGAGCCTTTCAAAAACTACTAGAGGCTTGTCCACACCTTATGTTGCTAAATAACTCATAAAATCTGGTCCTCTGTCTCTTATTATGACACACATGCTGCTAAAAAGCATGAGCTTTCATCATAACCAGAACATCTAACAAAAGATGTCAGACTCAATACTTTGTCCATTTTTGGAGGGAGAATATATCCTTCTTAGGAAAGGATGGTACTCCTGCTGATCAAGCATATCAGGAGTAGGCAGAAAAGTACCTAGTACTACCTAGTACTTGAATCACGACCATGAGGAACTTTCTCCACTCTCCTTTCCCCGTTTTGCACCTCCTTTCCTCTGCACTTTTCATTCTGCCTTCGTCAGTGTTTAATTTTTGAAACACTTCAGTCTTCAAGGAACTTACTTCCATTTATAGTTGACTCTGAAGTGTGTAATAAGATCTTTTCGCATGAGATGAAAAGTGTTGAAGTTGATACCCCTGGCTCTTCTTTCCCTCCTGCCAGTATAAATCCTTAACAAAGTTCATTTTTGTCATAATGAATTCGGTGGATGCTATTCCTTTTTTACGGAAGTCCAAAACCTTCTCCCACAATTAATTTATGTAAAAAAATAACCAGCCTCTGAACTTCTATCGCAGTAATAAAATTGTTCCCTTGCTAGTTTTCAGTGATGATGCAGTCAAAGTACTTAAGTACTCAAAGTTATTTTTATTTTATGATAATTAAATATTTTGCATATTATTCTTCCTTTTCCAGACATCCATCTGTTAAGGGACTAAATGAAGTAAGTATTCATTTTTGCAAATTCTAGGACCATAAAGGCCATACACATTCCATGGCTGCACAGCATCTCTTGTTATAGTATTTTAGCCAATTAGGTAAAAAAACTCTAAGAATCATATTAGGTTTTGGTCATAAAAGTATCTATCTTTAATGTGTGTTATAATTTCAATACTGCTGCTTTCTGAATGGTAGATAAGTTCTTAAAATTGTTTCAGAAATAAAAACGTAGGTACAGTGCAAAGCTACCTTTCGAGATATCCATATAAAAGGATCTCTCATAACTGCCTGATGTAGATGCCTGTGAACAAGAAACAGCAGGAGACACTCTCCTACAGAAAAACAGATTCCACATAGATTTTTTAAAGCAGAAAACTGAGATTATAAGGTCAATAGAGGAGTGTCATAGCATTCATATAATATAAATACCTCAAAAATAAAATAGCTTATTTCAATAAGAAACAGAAATGGACACATTTCAAATCCAGTTTTAACAGCGCCTGCTATCCCCCAGCTCCCTTTTCCCCCTCCTTCCCCACTCACATTCTACTCAGGCCAATGAAGTAAGGCAGAGGAAATGGTTTTAGCAATAAGGGAGTTTAGTTATGACAAGTGGCTTCCTATAAAACTTATTAAGTCCCTACTATAATGCAGAGTGTTAAAGGACGTTTGTAACATTCAGAGAGAGGTTATAATTTAAAGCATTTTGTGCTTCTTACTGGATGTTTTAGTTACTCCACTAATGTGTTCCTACAGAATTGTTTTTAATTTTTTTTATCATTAAAATGAACAGAGAAAAAGGAATCTATACTAGTTAAGCCAAACTGTGTCCTTCCATAGCCACCTGCAGCACAAATCTATCGACTTTCAAATCAATTGAGTTTTCCTTCTCCACAGTTCTGACTGGGAGGCTGTCCCAAACCTCACTCCCGTCAGGGTTAAAAATTCCTTTAGTTTGAAAGATGGTTACAAAACCATGGTTTGATAGCGATATCGTAATTAACACTTAATGCTAAAAAAATTATAAATTGGCAAGGAAGATATTTTAACAAAAAAAGCTTTGTCTTGTCCTAGACACTGACTCCTTACAAGCCAAATATGAAAACACTCCCAAGAAAAATAAATATCTTACAGATGTAATTAATATTTCTGGCTGGACACTGTACAGCTGCACCTCAGCTCTTAACAGACTCTTAGTTTGGCTACATCTTAAAGAGAAATATTGTGTGTCTCATGACATGGAAAAGATAAAATATAATTTTGATCCCTTCCCATTCATACAGCTCTGAAGACCTAAATAGTTTCAGTGTGACCTGGAGGAGGAGAAGACAGAGCATGCCCTTGCCAGGATTTCAGACCCTGAACAGCAGGTCAATAGGGTTGAGAGGACTGCCCTTCACCATAACCTAGACAGGCTGCAGGAAAGAGTCCATAGTAGCCTCTTGAAATTGGAAAGAACAAAGGCAAAATCCTGCCCAAGAATGAACTAAACCCTTTGGGAGAAGCTCTGCTCAGAAGGACCTGGGGACTAAAGGCTGAACCTGAGCCACTGGTGTATCCTTGATGGCCATAAAAGTCAACAGGATATCAAGCTGTATCACCAGAAGCATAGCCAAGAGATCAAGGGAAGGGACAATTCCTTTTTACTCATCATTCATTAGACAACACCTGGAGTACTGCACAAGACTGAAGCTTGAAGGGGAGAGGGTCAGCACAGGGTCACCAGGACAGACAGGGTGTGCAGCACCTGCCCTGTGGAATGAGGCTGGTGGGGCTGGGCAACCTTTGCCTGGAGAGGGGACAGCTCTGGGGGAACCCAACAGCAGCTACTCTGTGCCTAAGAGATGTTTGTGAAGAAGGCAGAGCATGGCACTTTACAGAATGCACTGTGGAAGTATGAGAGGCAACAATCTTGATAAAGGTTTCAACCAGAAATGAGAAAGAAAAATTAATTATGAGGGTATTTAATAAGGGTGTTGGAACAGGTTTCCCAAAGAGGCCGTGAAATCTGTGCTCTGGGAGGTTTGCAAGACACAGCTGCTCAAAGCTCTGAGACCCCAGGTCTCATCTCACAGTTCTCTATGCTTTAAGCAGGAGCTTAAAGAGATCAGCCTAGGTCTTCTCTGACCTGAAGGAGACTTTGAATTCCTAAGTAATGCGTAAATATTACTGGGGAAGTAACTTATAAGGAAGGCTCAACGTGCAACATCTAAAAAGAGTAAACAATGCTTCTCTTTAGTATTTATGTATTATAGTCTTGCAGGCATCAAATTAACCAAAAAAATAATTGCTATTCCCATGTGAATCAAAATAATACAGAAATACAGTGAATATTTATGAGTCAAACTCTTGTCTTTAGACACCTATCATTCTTATCTGTAACATAATATGCTGTATTAAGACTCACCACACAGTGATTTTGAATGAAGTATCTGCCATGACAGCAAAAATAATTGTACTGTCAGTTAAGGAGCCTGAAAAGAAATGACTGATTTCAATCTTTGGATGGTGTCTCTCCAGTTAATCATAATCAATCTCTTGATTTAATACAAGATCAAGGAAGGAAAACCCTATTGTAAGTTAAACTGATGCACAATAGTCATGATGAAATGGTGACCATTGCAGTAAACCACATGTTCAGTCCTAAAAAGTTCAATTCTCATTGTTGCTAGTGGACTGAGATCAGCATTCAGCCCAAGTTTTTGACAAAGTAATCAGGTACTAGTGATTGAACATCTATAAATTGTTTTGAAACTGAATGATAGTTGGGTCTGTTGGGGTAAATTCAAGTTACTAATCCAAAGATAAATATTAACTATGTTATGATTTTATATAGGCACCTGGAAGAGAGCAAGGTCAGTATTCAAAAATATGATCATTTGTTGTCTTTCCTTCATATTCCAAAACAAAATATTCTATCATTAAAATCCTAACTGAAGCAAGAGACATCCCCCAGATATACATCTGCTGAAAACAGAGCGTTAGAGAGACCTCAACAGCAGTGGATGACACAGCAGAAAAAAGGAACTTAACTTGGCCTTAGCTAGAGCTATTTGGGGAACCAAGGTATCACATTTATCCTAAGCAAATGTTCTTAAGGTTTGGGGGAAAAAAAAGAGTGTTGGTGCCTAAAAAACCAAGGGAAGGATATCCAAGAGATCTACATAGAGGACATCACTCTCCTCTCCATCTTGCTGCTCTCCCAAGCTTTTAAAGCTACCAAAAAAAATCTCCCATGTTTTAAAAACATGCCAATTCTTTAGATGTAAATACAGCTTTGAAAAACCAGCTTAAGCCAATTGCTGTGTCCATGTGCATGAAGGTCCATGAAAAACAACATTAGTCCATAATACTTTGAAGATAGATACAGGTTATGCGGCTTTTATGCTGTTTACACTTTGTGTTAAGGAGTTCATCATTTCCTTTGGCATTTCCTTTTGTGGATTAAGGCCCCATTTCCTGATTTTCAGCAAGAAATAATATTGACTACGTTAATACATTCAATGCCTATCCTGTCCTACAAAAAGGATTTATAAATCCTCCATATACTTCTAGTTCAGCATTCTGCATCATTTACTGTTATGTTAAGCCATATTTGGCATCAGCAGACCCTGTAATGTTCCCCATGTAACATTCAGTACTAGTATAAATGTTTCCCACTGAAACCATTAGCTGACTCATTCAAGCCAGACTGATTGTAGCCTTTTAAGGTTTTCTATTGAACTGCCTCACCCTCATGTATGAATGTAGTTAATTTATTTCACAGTAGTTGCTAGATACTGCCAGTTACACAAAAGAGGAAATAATAAGTTCTTAACCTTTTTACTAATAGTTACAAGTCTGGGGAAGAAACATGAAGTATCTTTTCAAGAAGAACAGCATCCTCCTGAAGCCAGGTAGGAATACAAGAATTTCATGAGTTTGTACTGGATGCTCGAGAACTAAACATTCTGCCCTAGAAAATTATACTTCACTATGCAATAATAGCAAGATGATATCACTCACTGATGCCATGCAGTGATATATTGTGTTTTGCCCTGATGCATGACAAGAACCATCCTTGGGAATTGCTTTCAAGCTGTTGTAATTGCACAGCCAATTTTTATCTTTAATAGCATACTGCTATATTACATTTCTGCTGCTATTTCTGTGATAGGGTGTTAAATATACTGCATAAAGAAGCTCTGCTATCTCCAGCCTCAGCATTTCCTCTCCCCCTCATTCGCTATTTTTATTTACAAAGAATACATACTTGGCTTTTCAAAGGCCAGTTATTCTTCCATAGAAATCTTCCATAGTTAGTCCTATTTTTCTTTTCTAACCCACACAAATCTTTCTTTTCTAAATGTCTTTAATCTATATTTCCTGAAATACTCAACAAAAACCAAAAATTTAGGAGACAGCATAGGAAATATATGAATGATTTAACATATTTCCTAGACAAATACAGACTCTCTCATGCAGCCTTGTTTACAATGATGGCATTTCTCTAAGATATAATTATTGTATGGAGTAAATATGACAGTATTTGTGACTCCTGGTATTCTGTTTCTTCTTGTGGCCCTGTTATGTGAAGTTATTTGGTTGACATTCTTCCCAGTGTAACACAAAAAATATCAGCTGAGTTCTCAGGAGCAGCCTAGAAAATCAGAATGGGCAGGGAAAAACTGCACCCTGGGTCTTCCTACATAGGGACTGGGAGCATCAGGTGAAATTAGTAGGGAAAAAAAACAAGTTGTGCTTCACTACACATGCAGCTAAAATGTATAACTCTTCTGGAAATTAAAAAAAAAAAAAAAAACATATACAACTTGAAAAGTGGCTAGCAAAACTAAGGGAAGAGAAATCTGTCAAGAGACACTAAATACAAAATTACCACCCAAAACCTGGAAAGGCCCAAAACTATCATCAGTAGAGAAAGGGCTATTCTGGAGAAGCACAGCTGCATGCATTGCTCTCTAATTTGGCTCTTACTCTGCCACTGAAATATTTTTCTGATATTACTTTCATTCTTTGCTTTTTCCTAGCCCTCAATGTACACGGAGCTCTAGAAGCATTTGCAGATCAGGTAAGAACCAGAGATTGCTTTGAAAGCCAAACTAAGTGTGGAGAAATAAGATTAAGAAACAAATTCAGGTTGCTGTGATGGTATGCCTGCACTGAGGATTTTCAATGCACTTGCTACTGTCTTTGACCACCTAGCATGCTTTCACTCTTCCATAGCTGCCTCTGCAAATGCCCTTTTTTATCAAAAAAACAAAGCCCTAAGCTATGCTAAGAACCTATGAGCTGCATAACGCAAACTTATGGTAAAAGCAAATACCACCAGGAAGAACATATGGACTGTATTATTTGTTCAGCTCAAGTGGGATTCAAATTAACTTTGGTCACTGCCAGGCTAAACAAGCCCACCTCCCCAGCTTTGTTTCACAGGCCCCAGCTGCCAGATTCTTGTGGGCCCCCTCCATTGTGCTTCCTTCTTGTGCTGGGGGTGCAATTCCATACACTCTCCTCTGGATACCTACCAAAACCCAAAAAATTATTTACTTAATCCGCAAAGCTCATCCATTTATCTATTTCTCTGCTTCCTGCTGCCACTTCAGACACTACTTATCATTCCTACCAGGGCTCTTGGTCATTCAGGCTCTCCTAGACAGCACAGTATCCTTCTTCCTCTGTCAATTTCTTGCCATCCTGAAGCAACAGGAGAGAATAAACAAGTAACGTTTCCCCTGCCACCCTATAATTGCCTTTAAAGTCCATATTTGGATTTTTAAATACTTTAAGAATAAATATTAATTTTATTAAATTTATACCAATCTCCTTTTTTTTAATCCTATGTAAGTACATGAATGTTAGGTTTACAGTTGGACTTGATCTAAAAGGTCTTTTCCAACCTAAACAATCTTACATTTCTCTCTCTGGTAATTTTAGCTTTTACTGCTGAAAACAAATTATTTTCTGTGTAAAAATCTAAAACATTCAATTTCTCAACAAGCTGTTGTTAGCTTCATCCCAGCCAGACTCAATATATGAGCATTGCAAGAGAATTTTACACTTCTTGTGCCACAGCTTAACACATACCAGAAAAAAAATTCTGCAAAACATACACAGCACAGGCCACAAAGCAAATATGGTCCCAGCAGTAGGGTCCCTTTTAAAAGAGCGAGGTCTCTTTTTTAAAGATTCTGGGATAACCACTGAAAATGTAGTGTGAACAAAAATGCCAAAATCATGATCCAATAAGATGAACAGTAACAATAGTTCACATTTTGACAACTCAAACTGATTGCAGAAACAAAAGGTAGATGTCTGGTCTCCGGCCCTTTGAACAGTGATTTAATTACTAAACAGACTGATTGCCTGCTGAAGATCATGGCTGTTTGTCTACTGCTATCAGTGGCTGCTGCTTTAAAAACCAAATGTAATGCTGTTATAAATCAGAACATGGTACATACATGAATGAAACAATGCAGTACAGTGAAAAATATCACTTCTCTGTAAAAGAAAGTCTTCCAAGTAAAATTTAATATTGTCATAGGCTACATATAAGCATAACAATAACAAACTGATAAAGCATGAACAGATAAAGCACAATGAAATACCACTCTGGCAAACAGTACTGTTTCTGGTGACAGTAACCAGAAGGAAAAGATGGAAGCCATTGATAATGGCATTTTTCTCATTTACTCTTACAATAGACACTAGGTCATTTCTCCCACCAACATTGCATGAAACAAAGAAAACAAAGAAATGAAAAATGTTTTCTGTTGTAGAGCAGGTTATGGTGGTTTTTATCTTCAATTAACTATTTTTCCCCATGTCACATACCTGCACACTGTATTTGATCTTTACATTGAAAGGAAGCCCTTGCTTTTCTCAGGCTATTTCTGCTGCTTCCTGATCAGAGACAGTCCGAGCCTCCCATATAAAACAACTTTTTGTGTTCCTGACCCAATCCCTGCGCTTCCACAGCTCCCAAGAGATTTGGGTAGCTGGGTCTGGCTGGTAAAGGGCAGCCCTGTATCTACAGACAGCAAATCCCATTTGCTTTGGGAGAAGGGCTTCAGCTACTCCAGGGCTCTGCATCAGCAGCACAGTGTGGAGCAGGTACACACGGCCAAAGACCACCACCTTCACATTAATGCAAGAGCAACCTCACCCCTTGGTCCCAAAATTGTGTATTGAAACAAGTCACAGAGCAGACTGAAATTCATTAATATGGCAGAACTTCTGAATCCTTTAAGGTTTCAACAGCTTGGTAGAAACAAAACTAGCTGGCAATGGAATAATGAGGGGCTTTAATGTGATCCAACGTAACAGCAGATGAGATCCAACACAAATAAAAGAGGCTCAAAAGGTGAAAATAGAACAGAATGAATCATTACCCTTGTCCCATATTTAGTATTTTAGCATTTGATGCTTTATTAACAGTTTATTATTTTGCTATGTGCACAATAGCCTGTCAGATTTAAGTCAATTAAAAACCATCAGGAAACTAATGTGTTAAATCTCTGGGGACATTAATCTGAAATCACTGATGCTCATTAGCACAAGACCACTCATAACTGACAGCTCTGAATTTTAAAGGTTAATATCACAATACTCTATTTCTAAACTAAAAGTGCTATTCTCAGACTTACTAAGTAAAACAGAGTGTAAAATTAAATTATAGTTTTAAAGAATACAACTTTTTCCCTTCTGAATTTACTTTTACAGTTTCCACCTTAGATATGGAGAATTTGACAGTGAAGAAGCCACCACCTCCTACGCCATATGCAGCATGCAAAAGTAAATCACAACATTCCCTTGTAGAAAAGGAAATGCAATCTCTTAGCCAACCCACTGAAAAGGTAAAGACCATCTTTGCTTCACAGAAAGACAAGTTTTTAAGAAACAGGATTAAGACTATAGGGTACCATCCCCCACTCCCTCTGAAAGCTGTGGGTATTCAGCACCCTTCAAACAGTCCAATATGAGCTCTTTAAACCATTGATAAGAATTTGAATGTCTAATTTGATTAACATTTCCTAGCAGCACTTCTTGATATAGATGCACTACAATTATTTTTATATACTGTGCTGGATGTGCTTTAAATGCAGATTAGGTGCAATCTGTTTTCACTGGCTTTTGCTTCTGCCAGCTGTTGCTAATTTCTATACACTTATTATGCTATCTTAAAATTAAGGATTTAAACAAGTGTGAATGGTATGTTGGAGAATATGATCGCCATAAAGCAGAGAAGATGCTGTTACAGAAAAACATTGTAAGTACCATTTATCTCGAAACTTGGGATGTAAACTCCTGGGGGAAATTTCTGTTAACTGTCCACAATGTCTTACAAGTTTCATTGTGAATTAACCATACAATCCTTAATTTAAATCTGTATCACATAGGATGAGACATTCTTGGTTAGAGATTGTTCAAAGAAATCAAAGGCTGAACCATACGTTTTGGTTGTTTATTATGGAAGAAGAGTATACAATATTAAAGTACGTTTTCTGGAAGAAAGCCAACAATACGCACTGGGAACAGGGCTCAGAGGAGACAGTGTAAGTAAAATCCTATCTGCTGTTACAGTCTTCACAAGTTCTTAATAGTATACTAAACTCTCCCACGTAACAAATTTGCTGTTTCATTAAAAATTCTTTTACAATATCCTCCTTTCAAGTATGTCTCCAAGTTTCAAGCAGCTTCAACAAAATAATTTAAAACCAAATTTTGCCTACCATGCTCTAATTCAGATTTAAA
This sequence comes from Atrichornis clamosus, assembly GCA_013400975.1. Classification (NCBI taxonomy): domain Eukaryota; kingdom Metazoa; phylum Chordata; class Aves; order Passeriformes; family Menuridae; genus Atrichornis; species Atrichornis clamosus. Next base: position 217,693 of record WBMZ01012755.1, read on the forward strand.
TCAATGTAAAAATTTCCTAAGTACTTACAATACTTCTATGTACTGTAAGTAACACCTGCAAAGTAAAAGGGAAAGAGAAGTTCTACTTTTCCAGGTATACCTATTATTTTAGCATATTTTTAAAGTTGGATAAAATAAGCAGTCATTCTCAAATATATATAACTCCACATATCTGATAGCAGGGCCTGGTGCTATGAAGTATTAGGACAACAGTTGTCATGGATATTCAGAAGCAATTAGATCATGTGGGTCCCCAGCAATCAGTCTTTCAGATGTGGCAAATTTCAATTAGAAAAGCCATTTAGACTAGCAATGCTTTTTTACATAATTAAATTCAATTTTAGTCATGATAAGAGTCTAACTCTCATTCTACATATATGGTTAAATAACAAACTCTGTATCTGCAAGTCTTTCACGTAAGAAAAAATAACACATTAACCTGAAAGTCATCTCTATAAAAATGTGATCCTTGCAAAAAAAAAAAAAAAAAAAAAAAAAAAAAAAAAAAAAAAAAACAAAAAAAAAATAAAAAAAAAAAAAAACAACCAAATACAAAACTAAAACTTAAAGAATGTTCAGCTGCAAAGCAAAAAAAGCAAAGCAACAAAAGCAAAGCAACAACCTCCTATGGGTTATTAGCTATGTAAATCCCTGACACAAACCCAATTCAGGTGAAGTAGCAAAATCTCTGTAGCTGAACCTTCAGTTATGTCCTTTTCATGCATGTCAATACTTTACAAAACTTATCTTTTCTACAGCTAGACTTAACAAAACCTGAAATCACAAATGACTCAAGCTGATTTAAGGCATTTGATGGATCTGAAATTTGTATCAGAATTTTTATTACAAAATGTGGGATAGGATTCATGACCTTCACAAGAGGAATAAGGTTTACTGGCAAGTTGTTCTTCAGGGACATTGGTTTAATGATGAGGGGGGAAAGAAATCCTTCATTATTCAAGTGCAGTGTGGGAAGCTGAATGGTAGCACAAATCGAGAACTGTACTGCAGGTATCATCATCCTTGTGCTGCTGTAGTGACCATCAATCTTCTGTAAAGCACTGGATCCACTCCGTAACTGAACCTCCCAGATGATTTCCTGGAATTTTAGTATGATTTAGGAGAAAACAAGTTTAGTTTTCCGTGGTTCTTACATTGTTTAGTCTTCCTGTAAGGACTCTAACAAAAATAGGCTCAGAACAGAAACAATGACAGAAATAAGGCACACTACAGCATAATGTAGTATATGTGTATGGTGCACTAGAGAATAAAGACATAAAACTAAATTTTCATGAACAGCTTTAACAATTAAGGCAACTAGAAAATTACTTGAACGTACATGAACAATTTTTACTGAACTCTAAGGAAGGAGAACATAATCCCTCCCATCTCAGGAAATACTAAAATATATGACTTTGTTGTTTGCTCCAAGTTGTGCACAGACAGAACATATCTTAAACACTGGGTCTGGAATGACAAGTCAAATTGCAAAGTAACTATTCCAGAATAAGGATTCCAAACGTCTCATTAGCAACCAACAGTGTATCCAAGACTTGGCTGTACCAGGCCAAATCTGTGACAACGACAGCTTACCTCATGCCTTCTGTTTTGAGTATTGTTTCTCTTTAATTCAGAAATCCACCAGTAGATCAAGTACAACAGGAAAAAAATCAGAGTTGCTTTGCTAGTCAACTAAGTGTTGTACCAGGGAATCAGAGAGATGGCAATCTCCTTCTCCTATGTATTTTTCTCAGCAGTAGACATGAAAATAGAACTGGGCACAAAGCACATGTGCAGTAATGAATATCAGTGGCACCAGCACTGCTCAGAAGAGCTTCTTCCATCCCAGGCAGTCTCAAAGGATTCCACAAAAATTCTTTCTTGAAAACCGTCACCTCACTTTCTACAGCTCATCTAAGGTTCTTTTCTCCAGAGGGTGAAAACACTTTGTAAGGCTGTGAATTACAGCAAATTGCTGCCTGTAATTTTCCAATACCTGTTGAAATGCTTTCCAGAGCACTCTGCATTGTTCCTCTGCAGGGATACCCTTTGTTACACCACATTTTGCAGCACACAGTGCAGCCAGACCAGGTGCTCTATCTAGATTAGCTGAATATTCCCTCTTCACCAACCAAAGAGAAAGAAATAAAAACACCAACAAACAGGTGCAGATCTATTACATTTCTCCCCATTGGTAATTTTATTCAGAGGTTCAGTCTTAACAGATTTTCTGCAGTGTGTTTTCACTTTTGAATTAGTCTATTTTCATCCATTAAAAATATGTTTTTCCTTACACATAATTATTCAAAGTTCGCCCTATCCTATTGCAACTTTTGATTTTTAACATACAGCCTACAAGTTGTTAGCATATTGTGTCATAAGATTTTCAATTAACAAATTTTTTTTAGTGTATTTAATTCAGCTCTCGTGTTTCTTTCATTAGCTCTCATGAAGCCCTATAAGGCCATAATGGACAAAAAAAGGGGTTGATCTTCAGATTTTTATGGTAGAAGTAACTGAAGATCCATGCAGCTAAATTAGTACCAAATGCTAATATAATAAACACAAGTAGAGGGGGAAAAAAACCCCACCCACCATCTCCTCTCTTAGTAGAGGTACATCTTTTGCTAGCAATTTAGCCACAGATGTTCACAACCACATACATATTTAATGTACTATACTGAGCTTACTAAAGGCCAAATCACATAAAGCTATAAAGATCACATCCCCAAATGAGGCATACATGGAATTTAGGCATTTACATTCAAAACTGCTGTCCTGAGCACCCTTTACTTGGCTAGTGCCTTCCTCTACTCCAGACAGTCTCACTATTAAAGATGCAGAGATCCCGGTAACAGTCTCTTTTCACGTACATAGCTCTTTTGAAGATGATGAAATAGAAACCTTTGTCGCATTTCAAGCTGATCATGACACAAAATTTAAGTATTTTTATCTACTTTTGCAAAGGAGATCTGCCACGTACAAAATACATGTTTTTAGAATGTCTGCAGCATTAGGTTCAGCTCCCAGTGCAGTAACTAAAAATGAAATGCAGAAGTAGGCTTCTCTTCAACTCGGTGCCTGTTTGACAAAGTTTAGAACACAGCCGTATGTGTATCTCTGCATGTCCCTGTTCCAGCCACAGATATTTTCTCCATTCTCACCACTGCATTTGCAGCTAACTTTCATCTTCAAACTATCAGTCATACCATCACACCATTTCACTCAGTCCATTTCCACATGAGCCAGATGGATTAGTTCCACCTACCTTACCAGCCATCCAGCTGCCCTAGCTCTTCCGAGAGATTAAGGAGCACTTCCACCCTGCCTTCCACTGACAGTGATACATCAGAGTTACTGCCAGAAAACAGGCACAGCAACAGCCAGCACCTTCAACTGAGAGAGATCTGTTTACACGATAAACTTCTTGTCCACAGCTTAAATGACAGCTCAGGAATGAATGGTCTCATTCAGGATGTGCAACACAGCCCGAAGTTGTACCACCTTCCCAACTCAATTCAAAACTTCACCTTTCACAAGCAATCCTTGAGACCCTATTGCCATCTCCCCAGAACAGTCTGGAGACCAGAAGATAGGACATTCCTATGACAGCGAGATCAGTTGAGTGTCTTCACACACTGAAGAGAAACTAATCAAGTACTGAATTTTCTTCACCTTTATGCCTTTCATCTTATGCTGCTTTTCTTCATCTTTATTCCACCTAACAAAGTGTGGAGTTCCATTAAAACAGCCAATGACATAAAATTCTAGACCATCAGTGCTTATGATGTCTAAGTCAGCTTCATGTACTAGCAGACATAAAGAGAGTCAGAGCTTAGTATTTTAAAACTCAATAATTAGAGTTCAGAATGAAATAAAATAGAAAAAAAACTAAGTAACATCTGAGACATTTCTCCCGTTACCAAAGAGCTACAGCAATGAATAATGGTGACATTAGCCAAATGAAGACTAATTCAATTTCCAAACCAAATGAACAATTACTGTAGGAATTTTAAGTTGCCAAAAAAAAGCTCAAAACAAAAACAACAAAAAAAAAAATTAGAAAACAGGAAGAGAACTGGTGCTGATAAAGAGTAAGTTTTGAATTTAAAAAGTAAGGATTACTTTGGTATGGCATGAAATACAAACCAGTTTTGCCTGGATTTTCAGTAGCACCAATGACTTTGAATGAAACAGCAAAGACAAAACAGCAAAGTAGAACAAATGCATACAAGTAAAAAATATAAAACCAAAACTTTAAAAAATTAGCATACTGGCTTTAAGAGCAAATATAGGAACAGTTTCACCAAATCACGTATTTAATCAGATTCTGTTGTAATAAACTAGGTGTGAATCAGGCGAGGGTGACAGAGACTACCATGAGATATTACCCGGTATACAGTGAAGATCCATGCTTGCAGTAAATGTTATATAAATATGTGATAAGTATTAATGTCAACGTAAGCTTTCATTACTCTGTGCAATTCTGATGATTAATATCAGTGAGTCCAAAGAATAACTCAGGAGGAAAAGCACAGATATGATGAGAGCTTTGTGGTGTGATACGAGCTTAGAATACAGAGGGATACACAGAGGGAAGAGAACAACTTAAACTGAAGGACTGGTAACCATTGGAATGGGAGGATTAAGATGCTCCCACTAGCACAGAAGAGAATAAACACCTTGGACAGTTTTCTGTTGCTCTTTCATCAGGTCAGCAACCTTGAACCAGACTTTTATCACTTTAGGAGCATGCTTGGAGAATGTCATTGTTCTGGGCATGAGAGAACAAGATTAACACCCTGCTGAGATGCTTCTTGTTCCACACTTAGAAGGGTTTTTATAGCAACTGTCTCAGTAAACTGAATGGGAAAATAAAGGATACATTACTAAGGTACAATGAAACTTGCAATGTAAACTATCATGTACCGCTAATAAAGTGTAACTTTTGACAGGAAAATAAATCAGTAATTATTTATAGTTGCTTCATCGTTTCAAAATCTATCATCACACCTGGCATCACAAACTTTTACAGGTGATACTGCTTTATCAGAGCTTAGACATGCTCCCTTTCTGCCCTAAGCAGCTAGTTGCTTTGTCCTACACAAGTTGGACACACAAAGGAACTAAGAGGATCAAATATGGTGCTTTCCCTTTTAGAATTGCTTCCATCTAATCATAATTTCATGCAAAATATTACCTATTTTTAATACTGTCATTTGCAAGTTTTTTAATGTTATACAAGAAACCATCTAGCAATTTAATTTTCACTTACTGATGACTATTTTTTTTTCCCCCCAGAAATTTAATTCTGTGGAAGAGATCATTGACTTCTACAAATCTTTTCCCATAACACTCATTGATGGAAAGGATCAGTCAGGAACCCACAGAGAACAATGCTACCTCACACACCCATTCAAGTCATGCTGATGTTTTCTGCCTTAACATCACTGATTCATTTGTATAGATGTAAATACAACAGTTATTTAAATGTCTCACGAATCAGATAAGCCTTTTCAGCAAGGAGCTCCCCATAATATTATGAGGCATCCTACAGATCTACTCCATTTTTTTAATTGTTGCAACGTCACTTTGAGGATACTGGTAAAGTATTAATCAACGTAATTCACACAGAAGTGTTGAGACTGACTCCTGGTATCTTGACAACAACAGACCAATTTGCTTATCTTGCAATCTACCTTTTAACGTAAGATGAACACCAAACTCACCCTTGCTTACCTAAATGTCACTGAAACTCTGCTAAGTAGCAAAACCTAATAAAGCATACCACAGTCATTAAATAAATATTCTTGCTTTTAAAAATACACGAAACGCTGTGTGTCAGAGTTCTCACTGTCTAACAATTTCATGTGGCGTGCATATGTTTGCTCAACAACAAGCTGTGCTCAGCTGCCACTGAAGTTAGTGTCAGCTGATGCTTTATAGGCATTGGATATTATAAAGCTAGCTGTAATTATATAAATTCTATTACTTAATGAACACTTATTTCTTAACTTAAGTAGCAGATACTTGTATTCCATACCTGAGCCTCCAAACACTTACACAGCAGGACCATTATGCAAACAGTCCCTTTGAATTCATACCATGTGCAAATGTAGAGATAAAAATCATCAGTAGGAACAGTAGATGTGCTTCAAAATCAGCAAGAAACATGCTCCACTGTGTATTAAAGAACATGAGAATGTGATATTTTTCCAGGAAAAAAAATACAGAAACATTTATTTATAAAATTTGAGTTTTGGAAGGCCTAACAATTCCATGTGTGTATTAAAGGCAAACTAAAATTCTGCATGTATATGAAAGGATTTTTCTGTGCAGCATCCATAATCTTCCTTTCTAATCCCAGTCAGAAGTTCAACTATGTAATTGCAATATACCAAAAAAGGAACCTCAGTTACTTTATCCTTATAGAATAGGAATAAGAAGAATAAAAACACTCAAGCCCAAAACCACAACATTCCAACCCAATTTATGATGTGTTATGCAGTGGCACAAACTAGCTCTAAAAAAATTTAGCAGTTGGTTATTCTTTTCTTGCAACCTTTTTATTTCTCCATGCTGCATCAAAATGTAAATTATTTCTCTCAAACTGATGAGATTGTTAAACTGAAGGAAATTATTGTGACATGTTATCTAATAAGAATAAAATTAACAAAACAGAAGCTGCTAAAGTTTAGCAGAGCTCATAAAAAGAAAAAGCATGACATAATCTGCTTTAAGAGTTTCATAGCCACAATACAATTTAACTTAAAAAGGACTTTCATATTGAAATTAAAAAAAAAAATCTAAATTAAAAACCATAAAAACCCCACAGCTTAACGATTTAGCTGACAGATTATGGCAGTGACAAAGCTTTGCAGATGTTTACTGAAGTAAACAGTAAACTTGCTTAAAGAAGACAAGCATTACTAGTATACTTAAACCACCCAGAGGTTTATAAAGCTGAGCAGCAACACTTCCCCCATCCACCCCCAGTGCAGCTTTCAGTGTTCTGATTTTGCCAGTGACAAGTCTTACGAAGCAAATTCAAAACTATTTATTTAGTAACTTCTACAGAAACAAAATTAATTCAATCAGCAACCTGGACTGAAGGATTGAAAACAAAGGAGGAATGCTAACCATGGGGTTTTTTATGTTAACCATTTCAGTATTTATTGTATATGATATGCCAGAATTTTTAAATGGAAACTATTTTCACCATTGAAAATGCAAACAGCACTGTTAGGTTTGGCATCAAAGTACATGAAGTGAAAAAAAAAAACCCTCTAGTGTACCCATCTAAAAAAATATAATTCCATTTGAATACAAAATGAGAACTGTCATTTCCTTATTACTGACAAAACAGGCAAAATGAAGTTTGTTCTGTGGAACAGGTTAGTCTGATACAAATGATACAAAAATTTTCCATGTGTACATGACGAAAAGGATCTGACTTAAAGCACCAACTATCTTAAGGATTTTAACACTGTATTGCAAAATCAAGGGAAAGCAGTTAAGTGGTTTTGAAAATAAACCTCAGTCAGATGTATTTTTAAAATATTTACATTTCAATGCAGATATGATAAATACTTTATCAAAACAATGTATAATCTGCTGGAGTATATAAAAAAATATTCCCAGCTTAAACTGTTTACAAAAATGCACCATCAGTGAAAAGTTAGGGACTACCAGCTTACCAGAGAAGTCCCAGTTTAAACATAGAACACACATCCAGCATTAGAGTCAGTATTGATTTTCATATCTCTAAAACTGTAATACATTATTTCAATTGTATGTGCTTCGATATACTTCATTCTATATGATTCTAAAATGATTTAAAATTGACACGAAGAGAAACATCTAAAGCTCACATACAGAAACAGTAGACTTCAGTGCCATCCATCCCTTTTGTTACTAAAAAACTGTAATTTGGCCCTGATTTAGAGAAGCGCTTAAACAACTGAGAAATGTTTACACTGCACTGAAGTCAGTACACATTAGACATAATCTGTAACTAGGCACATGCTTGTATGAATTTGAGGCCTACAAAAAATAAATTGTAACATCATCTAAATTCTCAAGAATGATGAAAGATTGCACTAAAAATCTGGTTCAATACTGTCAATGTAAAAGCTGTGCAACATGGCTTTTCATTTTGAAAAGTCTTCATCTTCAGCAAGTTCCCCTGTAAATAAGCTCACCAACTGGAGTTCTAACCAAATACTGAGTTCTGTAAATGCTTCTATCACACACAAGGTGGTAGAGGGTTTATGTTTGGCTATTACTATTTCAGAACAGCCTTGAGGCCATATAAAGAAGTGCTTTTCACTATCAGCCCAAGCCTGATGGTCTCTCTGGCTTGGTACAGAATGGTACAGAATCCTGACAGTGCTCCGCTCCCTCACATCTCCACAACACAGTCTAGGTAAAGACTAAGTACTAAATAAATTAAACTTTTTAGTGCTATCTGATCTAGTGGGAGTAACTCTTGATTCCACAGACTTTTCATTTACACCCTTTTATCTCCTCTGAAGTCAGCAGAAGTGTTTTTATTTCACTGAAATGGAGCACTTGCATTTAAATTTTACTTTTTATGCATAGTGCTTAATTTGCCACTAAAACCTATGACATACACTTGCTGTCCACGGAGGACCAAAGGTGCTTTTCAGTAAAGATGTGCTCGATCTCTGAAATACCACACTGTAATGAAGCCAACTAAATCCTGTTAAATTTACAAAGATCTCATCATCTAAGACTTTAACCCATACAGACCCAGCACAAACCACATACAGCACAGTATCCTAGGGTAACTAGAAAGATGTTTGCATAGCAATCTTTTTCAAATTTCTCCTATGGAACAGATGAAGCTGACCTCCAATACAAATTTCAAACACGAGAGTGCAAAGTAGTGCTTAATCCTCACTATCAGCTTCTCTATCTCTCTATAACTCTACTCTCCTCTTCGTTTTGCTAACAGTAGAAAACTTTTGGCAAAATAAAGCAGTTATTTCAATCCTCCATTCTGAGCAAGTCAGTGGCACTCATTAAAAACAAGAGGGGAAACCTCCCCTAGTCTCTCATTTAATGCTTTTTTGCTTGAAGAGAAAGAACATCCCAACCCTTGGTTGCCTCTATTAAGTGCCTTTGTCCATGACTTATCCATTCTTCTTGGTCCATATATACTCTTCCACAAAACCAACACTTAAATAGACGTTGAAGTGCTTCAGCTGGTGAAGTTTCCACGACTTGGTAGTTGTTTTTATGGGTCTTTTTTAGCTTCATTTTTAGCATACTCTGCTTTTTTACTTGGTTTCCTGTCTCAACATTCTGAAGAGTAAGACGCTTTCGATAACGTTTGACACCAAGACAACTACTTGTCCTTTCTGACAGAACTACTTTCAGAACTTGACCTTTATACCTATTGATAGTCTTCATTACATTAATTATCTCTGGTGAATCAACATCAGGATGGTTTAGTACCACAACTGGCTGGTTACGACGAGGGCATTTTATCAACTGATTTGTTTTCAGAGGGACAAGCCGAAGACGTCTTGCTGTCAACAGGTACGACATGTCAGAATTCGAAGTGGTTTCTGACTGACTTCTTGCCTTCCTCTTGGGCAGTTCTCTGAAGCTTGCTTGTTTTGCTTTATTTTTGAGACCTAGTTGACTTTTTGAATATGACTTGCTTTGCTTGCTGACATCACTGCTTTTCTGAAAGGGTACACCAGCCTGTTTGCTGTTATTTTTAACACTTGCCTCTCGCTTTGGTCTTTGCCTGAGTGATGTACTTCGGGACTCAGCATTTGGTTCACTCTGATTAGGCAAACACGAGAAATTACTGCTAAGTGTCTCAGGAACACTGACAGGGACTGGGCGAGGCAGAAACATTTCGTTGCAATACACAGAAGGAGCTGATGATTTGCTCTTGTTTTCTAGTCCATATGAGCTTTGACTACTAGTAGCATTCAGCACTCGCAGCATTGTCCCTTTGGGGATAAACACTGGGGTAGCAACATGGGAATTTTTAGTTACCCTGTTTTTAGATGTTCTTGCAAATGTAAAGAGCTGATCTTCACTGTGTTCTTCACTACCAATCACACTTCTACCTCCACGCACTTGAGACAAAGTTGCAGGCTGTTCCACTTCAGTGGCACAAACAACTCTCTCACAGCTGGCTGAGCTTTCTTGAGGCAAAAGCAACTTTTTACTAGAAGCTTGACATCTCATGGGCATGGATTTCATGTTGGGTTCAGCAGCAGACATGAGCTGAGCAATCTTTCTACACAGCAATGTTGCTGATTTCTTACTGCGTGACGTGTCATCCCATCTGACACCTTCTGGAACATTTTCAGTCCCAGAGCTAAGAGAAAATACCGACGAAATAACAGGTCCTTCAAAAGGACTGCCTTTCTTTTCCATCTTCTGTAGTTCTAGTGATTCCAGAAGACGATTGCTCTTTCGACCTATGGTTTCAGCTCTCTTTACTTTGCTAAAGCTGGAAGTTATATCCTCAAAAGGTGGAGTTTTAGTAACATGAAAGTTTTTTCCTGCCTCAGAAGATGTAATAGATTTTTTAACAAAACCCTTTCCACCTAAATGTGCTTCAGTACAGCTGACTGGTAGACTCCTACATTCTTTGTCAACCCTCTTCACAGACAATGTATCCTTTTCTTTATCAACTGCAGAGTAATTTTTGCCCTCCTGAGAAGCTTCTACTGAAATGTTCTTGGAACATTTACCTTCAGAAATAGAAGCATATTTTGGATGGTATATATCCTCACCTTCTTCATAACAATACAGATCACAATGTAAGTTATTTTTTCCATCTACTTCCGCCCTTGAGGATTTAAGATCACTTTTTTTTTCAGTACTGTTCATCACCAGAGATGGAGAACGAAGTTCTATAACACCTGAATGGACATCAACACCTTTCACCAAATGAAAGCATAATTTTGATGCATCTTCCCTCTGTACAGATACAGAGCTACAGTCTGAGAGCTGAGAATCAGAAGAACAAAAACATTCAGAATTCTTGTCATATGTACTATCCAAATTAACCTGGTTACTAACACTGGATAATTTGTTTACATTCACTTCCATAGCTAGTAACTCATTTTGAGATACAGAAGACTGTTTCTTTCCTTCTGCAGATCGTTCTATACCTTGATTCTCAAGTTCCTCTTCAGCACAGTTCACAGATTTGTAAGTTGCTTCTTTCATAGGAATTAGTTTAAGAACCAGCTGTTGTGCTCCATTCACTATTTTAAGCTCTACTATCTGAGCTAAACAGTTAGAAGGAACTACAAGTTCAGACGGTGCAATTACTGTTAAAGGCATCCCAGGTTGTAAAGGCTCTGTTTTTGGAGAATAAACCTCAACCTCCACACTTTGATTCTCACATACACTCATTTCAGATGGCTCCAATATTGTCTTATCCTGGACTGATGCTGTGTTTATGCTACATTCTACATTTTGAGATGAGCAGACTGTTCTAGTTGCTCTACGTGGAATCTCACAAACCATATTTGAAGACAAATTTGAAAGTTCATTCTGGAAAGGAATTTTATTGTATTTCTGCTTTTTACATAAAGTGCTTTGACTCTGCTTCTTTTGCTTGTGGTTCATGAGAGTATCTGACAGCCGTTTTCTGGGTGTTTCATGTACTCTTCTCGTATGTTTAACTATATAGTCATGTCTAACAGCACCATATTCACAGTATTCACACTGATATGGAAAAGTTCCAGTATGTTTCACCAAATGTCTCTGGAATTCTCCTTTGGTGTAGGATACATAACTACAGTGGGAACAAAGAAACTTAATTTCTTCATGTTGCCCTACATGCTTTTTATACTGTAAAGGATCCTTTGTTGAAAATCTGCATTTATCACAGTAGTATTTATCTGGAAGAAAATTTTTTACTTTAAATGTTTTCTGGGTTTTACCTGGGGTTTTTCTTTCACGCTTTTCAAAGTCTGCAGCACTGGCACCCTCAGGAACAAAATCAAAAGGTGGTTGTTTAATATGACTGCACTTCTTGCAGATGAAATTTTTGTCTTCAGTCCACCCAAGATTCTTATGCTTTTCTATATCTTGCATTGAAATTTTCTGAACACTTCTGCATTTTATACAGCTTATCAGTGACAACTTATTGTTCTCAGCCTCAGTTCCTTGGTAACAGCAGTTCTGGTCATCCACCCCTTTTGACAGATTTGTTTTATCATCACAAGATTGCTTTGGGGATGTAGTTATGGAATTATTTTTGTCGTTAATCTGGCCAGGGTACAATCTTGGCAAAATTTCCCTCATTTTTTTCAACTGCATTTCAGAAGAAGCAACTCTGCACCAGTTTCATCAAACACAGCAGCAAAAGACAGAAGTCTTGTGTATGTTGCCAATCATTCAGGCCACCAATCTGCAGAATATACTTTAGAAGAAATGATGTTCAAGCAATTGCCTCCATATTATATTCCATGTTCTTCATTTCAGTCAATCAATTTGCAGTGCTAAAGAATAAAAAGCAGAAGATTAAGTCAGTTACAATTCACTGATCACTGAAATACAATGAAATAATAATAGAACTATTAGTGGACTACAGCTGAATTACGGAGTGCAAGTCTACTGTTAAAATATCACTGACTGTATTCTGTACATACAACCATTAACTCTAAGCAAACATACCAAATCAAATAATCCTTTAACATTTGCTCTCATTCACAAATGCATAGAATTATCTGCTATGCATCAAGCCTAAACAGTTCATGGTATTTCTCCCATGCCATGAAAAATCTTACATTTAAGAAACATATTTACAAGCCTAACATGAAAGATACTTGGTAACAGTACCAAGCAGCAGAGTATGATTTCAGTTCACATACAGCCCTCAACACAGGACAAGATACGGTACAACACTGCAAGTGCCACTCATACGTGAATAGCAGGGAAACACAATGTGGCTACTATTTTTACTAGAAACACAGAACTATTAGTTTGTCTTTAAATAAAAGAATTTTTAAGTTAGCATGGAAATTCGTGACATGCAGAAGGAAGTTATTTTCTAATCAGTGCCAATGTTTCAGATCCAAACAGTCTTGAAGACTAATTCATAACAAGATGTGATTTATGCTTCACATGTTCTCAAAGTAATGAAGTCAAAACAATCTGTGGCTGCAAAATTAATTACTTTCTCTTCTATTAATATCACTTCTATGTATGTGGACAAGCATATAAATAATTCATCCTAATAAAACAGAACGTCAATCAAGCAAAATAAACAATGCAACATAAGGCAGAGGGAGATCAGTAATATCACTGTAAAACACCACATTAACATATGCAATATATTTCGCCCACAGGTTGTAGTACTCTATCTCTCTACTATATTTCACAGGAAGAAGATTTCAGCCTTTAAGCTTTTGGCAAGAATATGAGACCACTATTATTTGGAAAATAAACAACCAAATTAGACTTTTGAGATACATATAAAGTCCAAAGCTAACGCCAACAAGTAAAATCTACTCAACACCTTTCTTATTCTAACATTGTTAGTTACACACATACTGTTGTACAGATTTGCATTCACAAATAGAATCTATTGCATGAGATTATTTCTGTTTTCAATACACCCAACAAAGGGCTTCTGCTTCTGAAATCCAGATCTTCATCAAGTCTATCTACAGAAATCAAGGCCTGATTTGGACTCCAAAAGCATAGCGCTCCAAAAGCATAAGAAGCACTTAAGTAGCTTCCCATCACAATAATTATCCACGAATGAAGAAATTACACTGGGGTACTGGAAAGACATTGAGGTGCCACAGTGAGTCCCGAGAAGGGCAACGGAGCTGGTGAAGGGTCTAAAGAACAAATCTTATCAGGAGTGGCTGAGGGAGTTGGGGATGTTGAGCCTGGAGAAAAGGAGGCTCAGGAGGACCTTACTGCTCTACTTGAAAGGAAGTTGCAGCAGGTGGGGGTCAGCCTTTTCTCCCAAGTAACAGGAGACAGGAAGAGAAAAAATTGTCTCAAGTTGCACCAGGGGAGGTTTAAATGGAATGTTAAGAAAAAATTCTTCACTGAAAGGGTTGTCAAGAACTGGAACAGGCTGCCTATGCAAGTGGCGGAGTTACCATCCCTGGAGATATTTAAAAGACATGCTGATGTGGCACTTAGGGATATGGTTTAGTGCTTGGCTTGGCAGTGCTGGGTTACAGGCTGGACTTGATAATCGTGTACGTCTTTTCCAGCCCAAATAATTCTGTGATCTCCCCAATGGCTTGACAGGGCAAAACATTTGATCCAAGGTTTTCCTACATCTCATGTGCTCACAGCCCAGAAAGCAACCATATCCTAGGCTGTATCAAAATCAGCGCGGCCAGTAGGTTGAGAGAGGTGATTCTCCTCATGCTCTGCTCTTGTGAGATCCCACCTGGAGTGTGCTGCATCCAGCTTTGGGGTCCCCAACACAAGAAAGATGTTGACCTGTTAGAGGCTCTCCTCTGGACTCATTCCAAGCTGATCACAGGGCTGGAGCTCCTCTCCTGTGAGGATATGCTGAGAGAGTTGGGGTTGTTCAGCCTGGACAAGAGGTGGCTTCACAGACACCTTATAGCACCTTTTAGAACCAAAAGGGGACTTTCAGGAAGGCTGGAGAGGGACTTTTCACAATGGTGTGCAGTGATAGGACAAGGGGGAATGGCTTCAAGCTGAAGAAGGGTAGGTTTAAGTTAGATATTACGAAGAAATTCTTTACTGTGAGGGTGGTGAGACACTGGAACAGGCTGTCCAGAGAAGCTGTGAATGCCCCATTCCTGGAGATGTTAAAGGCCAGGTTGGATTGAGCCCTGAGCCCTCCCATGGCAGGAGGTTGAACTTCATGATCTTTAAGGTCCTTTCCAATCCAAACCATTCAGTGATTCCATGATGTTTCTGTCAATAACCCTATGCTGCCCTAAAGATGGGGCTCTTCAAATAATAGATTTATTCTTTACTTACTGATGTAACCACAAACAACAGTAAAAATAAGTTAGAAAACTGGTTATGGACAACATAACAAGCTTTTCAGTCCTTAGCAGATGGATGGCTGCACACTAAAACTCATTAGTGGGTAGTTCTAGGACCACAGTAATCTCACCTCATTGCAATACAGACAGCTGTGAAAATACACACAATGTGAAAAGCAAATCAGTGGCAGTCTTGCAGGAAGGAGGAAAGTTTACATGACTCCTGTATTGTGATCTGCAGAATTTTCATCAAGCACTTCATATGTAGGTGACATTATGTCCTCTATTATCCTGATTCTAAAAAAAAAAAAAAAAAGGTTTGCAGTAGTTCAGATAGAACATCCTTGCCCTGCTACTACCACTTTTTAGATTTAAGATGAACCTGTCAACACACAAGTGTGATGGTAGGCCTGTGTTCAGGAGACCCACTGTTTTGTTTCAGGAGAAAGATAAGAGATCCTGATAAGCTGAAGATCCAGACCAAAGATGCTTTGTGCATCTCTATCCAGCTTTAAGAAAGAAATAAAATGGCATTTGAAAGGAAAGGGTGAAGCTACATAAGTATTTGCCTTTTTCTGCTGTTAACATCTATCCATTAATACTGAACCTGCCCTCCATATGAACTGACCAAAAGCAATGTATAGAGAATTTTTCCATCAACATCCTTGAGCACAAAAAAAGTATTATAAACCTGGAGAGTTTCCTTACATTTTTTAAATGCTGTAAATTTCACCTTATGGGAGAAACATGAAAAAGGATCCACAATCTTTAAAAGGGCAAGAAAGTACAAGAAATGCAGTCCAACATTTTAAGAACGCTTCAATTTAACAGACAGATCTGGGCTGCACTAGAAAAATTTAACAGAGGTAGTTCGAAGAACAGGCTAGTAATCCTTCCAAACTTTCCTAATTCAAACAGCTTTATATTTGAAAGTGGAAACAACTAGGTGTGCTGTAATTTAACCCCAAAACCAAGCTTTCATTCAGACCTGTGACAAATACCATGTTGCTAGAATCCAGGCTTCACGTGTCGGTGTGTGACTGCGTTCCACATGTCAGCAGCCAAGCAGCCACACAGCTGCTTGTTGGTGTCCCACCCACCCCTCCCTGAGTAGGAAGGGCAGTGAAGTAGAGAAGAAGCACAAGTAACTTTATGGGTCAGGACAAAGGCAATTTAGTAGAAGGAAAGAGGCAGGGAGTGACATAAGGGAAATCACTCACCACCTTCCACAAGCAAACCGATGCCCAGCCAGTCTCCAAACAGCAGGAACCCTGGAAGGCAACCCCCCTCTCCCCTTCTTCCTCTACTTCCAGTTTTCATGGCTGAGCATAAAACCGTATGATGCAGACTATGCCCCTGACCAATTCTGGCCAGCTGTCCCAGCTCTGTGCCCTCCCAATCTCTTGCCCACCCCATGCCTGCTCACTAGAGTGGAGGTAGAGAGGCAGGGAAAAGAAAACCTTGACATTGTGCAAATACTGTTCAGCAACAACCAAAACACTGGTGTGCTATCAACACCATTTTAGCCATAGATCCAAAACACAGCACTGTACAGGCTGCTTTGAAGAAATTTAACTCCATCCCCAGCCAGACACAGTAAAAGGTAAAGAAGAACTGAAGAACCAGCTGATGTCAAAGTAACACCTCTGCTGTCTCCCTTGTTATTCACCATGTACCCTGAACACTGACCAGTTAAAAACAAAGGTTTTGATACGAACAGCTCCAATTTATCATTATTTTGGATAAAACAAGCCCGAAATTACCTTGTAATTTCATGCTTTTATTAAAAAAAAATAAAATCTGGTTACTTTAGAAAACCGAGATCATCAATGTACACAGGGAGGTGAACATTACATACATTCACTCCATACCACTGGGGGAGGTGAGGTGAGGAGGGGGAGGAATTCCCCTTAAGACTTGGTTTGGTATTTAAAGGGTTGGCAGAAACATGCTTCAGAAGATTTAATTAAAAGACAGGTAGTTGATTTTTCAAGTTATAATCATATGCAGCGCGCACACACCAATCCAAAGACATCATTAAAGAAAGACCTGAAAGTCTACAAGGGGTCTGAATGGCAAACACAGGAATGGGATGGATGAAAAATGAGTGAGAGACACTAAGAGTGGTAAAATCAATTCCAGTCACTCTCGTTACAGGAAAGAATTCAGAAAAAAATATAAAAATACTCAGAAATACAATAAAGTACCAGAAAAAAGAGGCATTAAAAAATTAGAGGCCCTAGTTAAACAAAAAAAAAACAACGAAAAAAAAGAAGCAGCAAAAACTTACAAGCACATGGAAAAAAGACATCACAAGAAAGATAAACCAAATGTTCTCATTCACTCCTACAAAACACCTGCAATTCAGTGGCATTAAAAAGTCAGGCATTCAATGAAACAAACATTTCCGCCTTTCCCACCACACTATCATATCTTGAACTTTGCTAGTCAAGACACAAGAGATTAACAGATTCACAGGAGTCCAAAGGCATTCCAAACTGTGGATATCACATGTACATAAAGGTTAAAAAATAAAGATCCATTAAACAAAGGAAAATAGGATGAAACATCCTCTGCAGCCCGACTACGTCAAATTCAACCAGGGGTTTTGCACTGCAGTAGATTACAAACCACTGATGTGGCCACTGTCAGACTGGAAATCTCTATTTACATCAAATATATTGAAACTTTGGTCATCGTTTCAAAGAAGAATATTCATATTCCAGGGCTTTACTTTCCTTTAGCTCAAACTCTATGCTGCTATCAATGAAAAGTGTGTGATGAGCAGAACGCATTCAGACTATGCGATCAAACAAATGAGCCCTTACTTCAGCTAAGCACACACCTCTCACACACAAAGATCACAGACTGCAGCCAACAATCAAGGTGTGTTTTGGTACTGAAAAGCCCATATAACCTATGCCTAAGAGAAAGAAGTATAAACAGAATTGGAAGACACTGTGCATCACTGCATCACGAGGATGCAGTATGTAAAATTTGAGCCCCTGTGAAAAATTTAAATCTCTGTTCATGCTTAAAATAACCTTGCCTATATTTTACAATTATATATATGCCATATGCTGACCATTTAACATCAACTGACCATCTCTGTTAAACAGAGTTAACTGTTCTACTGACCCAACTACACCGATCCCAATTATCAGTCACTAATTTTAGGCCTAATGACTGGGAGAGATCCAAAGTGTTTCACTCAAGTACTACATATTGTATCAATTAAAATAATTAATTTGGTATTAAAAATAAATGATTCAAATACACCAAAGAAATTTTGTCTACAATTATTTCTTCTTAAAAAGACATTCTGTTTCACAATAACAGCTAATCACACAGTCATAACAGTTTTTGTTTTGTAGCTGAAATTCATATGAGGTTTTTCAAATCAAAATGAATGAGGAGTGACAATGCAGAGAATTAAGAGCAAAGACCATGCATCAAGTTTTTAGAGCTCGTTTTTATTATAAAATATACAGTTCTTTCAGTCTACAGAAAAAAATCAATTACATTTAAAATCTTTATTACTTATAAAGTCATGCAAAACACTGATTAAAAGTAACTTGCTATTTTTTGAATGCATAAGTGGAAAATTGTCCAATTTACTGACATTTGTTGGCACTGTATGGAGGCAGGTACATGTATGTACTATGCAATATTCTACTGAAATGGAGGTCTGCTTCCCTGTGGCTCTAGGACCAAGGCCCAGTTTTATTTGTAACTGAAAGATACACATTTCTGTTAGATCATTCAACTGCTTGGTGGTCTTCCTGCAATAAACTAAACAAGGCATTCCCAAATAACTACCGTATCAAAAATAGTATTCCAGAGAGTGCTCAGAGATTATAGAGTTGTTTATCATGACATGTATGGTAAACTTTTTTAATCTATGCTGCTCATTTCATCATCCCACACAATTTTCACCGATTTTCTGAATCCTCCTGTATATCCAGAGCATACTGACTAGAATGCAGCATTACCCAATCTAAGCTCTAAGGCCTGTAAGAAATACAGCAAAGAAGTATGGCACTGAAGAAAATGGGAGAGCAGGAGGAAGAGTTCCATTAAAAGCATATATCGCTCTGTGCCCAGATGTCAAAGCACTCATGTAGATGTTAAAATTAATTTCCACAGATTTCATTTCTGCTAAAATTAGCCACATACTATTTGTACGTGCAAGAAAAGTGCCTTGACTGTAACCATCTACTGCAGCAACAATACACAACAGACTGCCAGAAAAACCCTGTATAACACCATTAGTCTTCTTAAACATAAAACAGACTTTTTAAATTAAATGTACATTGCAGGACACTTTGTCTACATCTACATAACACTGGATAATTTGTTTAGAAGACAATTGGTTTATAAGTCTAAATTACTTTAAGTGTCCAAGGTTACACTTTTTAATGATAGATTGTCTTGCAACAAAATTCAATATGGAATTCAATTAAGCCAATCTTACGCCCAAATACTCAAAAGAACCTCATTTGCACACAAAACATAGGATGTGCTATTTTGCTCATGAATACATGCACTAACCCGAGAGCTCTTTTTCTTCAGAAGGATGACCAAGACGACAAACCTGGACAACAGCTTTAGTCCAGACGAGTCCAAGGCGGCCTGATGGCGTCCACGAGACAGCAAACACCAAAAATCTCCATTTCTTGGGCATCCAGCCCACCCACGCATCAGTACTGCCGCCTCCTCGGCGAAGGGAGGCCTCCCTCGCCCGCTCGCTGCCCGTGCTCAGGGCCCGAGCCCGGCGCTGCGGGGGATGCGGTGCGGGGAAGGCGCTGCGCGGGCCGCGCAACCTCCGCCCGCCGTCGCCGCCGCGCAGTGCCG